>BSBK01002528.1:600000-849686 GCA_027943335.1 Chamaecyparis obtusa
GGATGTTGTAGGACCAATTGTTTGTAGGATAAATCTGTAGGACACATGTTGTAGGATAAATCGTGTAGGACAAATGTTGTAGGACCAATTGTTGTAGGACAAATGTTATAGGATCAATTATTGTAGGAAAAATCTTGTAGGAAAAATGTTCTAGGACCAATCCCAAAAAGCTCAAAATCTATGTGTAGTTGCAAGAATGACTCAAAAGAAGTGATCTGTGCATATTAAAAAAAAATTTCAAGTTGCAAGTTTTCATGAATTCAATCACAACGAAAGCATTATAAAAGAAGTTTAATCTATGGTCAAATTTGGCTTCATCTAAAATATTATAGGCCCATTCCTTGGGTGTTCATCAGCTCACACAACATAAGTGCCATAAAACTAGAGCTAAAAATCCCTTGAAGGTGCCTGTGCTATCACCTTTTTTGGGTATTGTTTCCATGTTAGTGAAGATCTCTTTTGCGACACAATATCCCTGGGACATATATGATGGGAATCTTGGGGGGAGATTCTTTTTCATCCTCCCCTTGCACTTTAATAAGACAAATGTTCAGAGGTAAACCAGGTGGCCTCTAATTAAAAAGTTGTAAGTTTTGTGGAGTCTCCCCAATTGGTTTGTACGTGTGTGAATCACTTACAAGCCTATTTGACCATGTTGGATGCCTAAGGATACTTCACCTGGTCTAGACTATCATTAACACACCTTGTCTGAGCTTGAGGAGATAAGACTAGAGTTTGATTAGAGTATTATTTATATACCGACCATAATCATTTTCCAGTTTGAGGTTGTCTTCTATAATTGGTTAAGAGAACCCTCCAGACAAGCCTCTCTAAAAAAAAAATGGTTTCTAATCTAAGATATTGTGTAAGCGCACCAAGAACTTCAAACGCTAGGTTAATCATATTAAGCACCAATAGTCAAATGTGAACTGAGATATCATCCATACAAGCACATGAGTTCAATTTTAAGCCCAAACCAAATGAGTTTTGTTTTGTCCAATTTTAGATGCACCAAAGTCCAAATGTATTTTTCCTTGTTTGATTTTATTGCACTAATCTCAAATATTCTTTTCATTGTTCAATTTTTAACCACCATATCAATTTTAAGCACCAAAATGAGATATGAAATGTGAAGTTTGAGCATGCATTGTTCGTTTTAAAGCACCAAAATGAAAGATGAATCAATTTTAGATTAACAACATTAAAACCTTCTTCCAAGCCACATGCTAAAAGGAAAAGTTAGTACCCCCCCCCCCCTCAAAAAAAACAAAAAACAAAAAAACCCTAGCAATTAGTTTTGGAATTCTCTGAGAAAAATAAGGTTAATGTCATGACAATTCAAATTTTTAGAAATTCTCCATACCTCATCCACATAGGTGTCAATAACTCCTCCAATTTATACCTCCAAAGCGTTGATTCATTGTATCTTAGCTAGTATCTTGTTCTATTTTATCTCTTTCTCTTCTTCTCTGCTCAATGGGCTCCTCAATCTTGACTTTTTTTGTGTGTTTTGATGGTCAAGTGCAATACGTCAAGTGTGCATTTTCAATAATAAAAATATGTCATTTTATAATAGAGAATGACATTTTAGAAAGAAGAGAAGTAAATATTATTTTGTAGTTTTAAAATAATATTTTTGATAAAATGATTATCACTTGCACCTGCACACAAAAATAAAAAAATCAAAGATCTATATATAAATATTTTTTTTGAAAATCTTTCTCATCAAAATTAAAATCACAAAGAATATACCCCATGTAGATTTTTAAGACCTTTCCAAAAGTGTAATTTTTTCAAAAATAAATGTTGACTTGTGTCCAGAAATAATATGTTATGAAATATCATAAAAAAATATTAAAAAAATAAAACAAAATTAGAAAAATCTAAAATTTGTATTGTAGCTTCCTTATGTCAAAAGAAACTTGTAAATAAAATTTCAAACCATAATTCTTAGTTTTGTGCCCTAGGGACCCATTTTATATAAAAAAAACTAGTTTTAATAGATATGCCTTTTTTGCAAATATTTTCCAAAAATGTAAAAGTTTCAAAGAAATATGTTGATTTGTACCCAAAATTGATTTTTGATGAAATATCATAAATTTTTTTAAAACAAAATAAACAAAATTTGAAAATTCTGAATTTTGGACTGTATCCTCTATGTATCAGCACAAACTTGCAAAATATTTTTTATGAAAATATTCCAAGCGGTTTGAAAGATATGACCAAATTTCATGTCGGGTTCACCATTTGTAATCAGGTAATAATAGGATTAATAGAAACTTGCAATAACATATACAATCTCAACCACAAAGAGATTGTTAGAGAAATTAGTATTTCCAATATTCAAGAAAGGATGTAAGATAAATAATAAGCATAATCAATCAAACATTATGAAATCAATCCAAAACATGAATATGCAAACCATAAAATCCTTGCTTGGTGTTCTCCTTCTCATGCAATTGTGGGCTCTCAGAATTGAGCTCAAGATCGTGCCAACATAAGAATTCAAAGCAATTGTGGTTACCAAAATCAAATGTTTGGGTCTCTATTTATAAGATTTTAGGGGTTTCAATAGAGACTGCATGATTGAAGGGCTGATTGACTATGATTGAGGAGTTGAACTGAGAGTGAGTGAGAGTTCAACCGAGTTGATTGTTTGACTTAACAGGATTGATTGATCTTTCAACAAATAGATTGGAGAGATGACTTGAATGGACTGGTGAGATTATAGAATAGACCAGCGAGTTAACTGATTGCATGGATTAGAAGACTAAATTGATGGAAGACTTAACTGATTGCTGAGGGAGGAATTAACAATGTGGATTGAATAGTTAGGAGAGGGAATTGTGGAGTGAAAAGTTTTGATTGAAAAGCTAACACAAAGTGAATGTGAGTTAGGAGGATAATTATGACTTAAATAAATAAAATATTATTTATTTACACATGTGGAGATATTTTATAAATAAATAATTACTTATTTATTTATGAGAGGAATTGTTAGTTGTAATTAAATAAATATAATTTATTGAATCATGAGAGAGGAATAATTAGTTTAATTAAATAAATATCATCTATTTAGTCATGAGATAGAATTTGATTTAATTATTACAAAAATGCAATAATTAGGAGGGAACATTAATTAAATTTGGTTATTTAATTAATTAAATATCATCTGTTTAGTCATGAGATCTAGAACCGTAAGACCTACAACTCCCGACTATAAAATTTGTAGACCCTCAGGACAATGCTGACCCAAGTTGGCCTAGTCCTAGAAGCATGCAATTGATGAATTTTGTGAAAGATCAATCCCTAGTTCAAAAACCCTAAAAATCCATATCTGTAACTTTGCCACCTATTCTTGCACACAAGAAAATAGGGGAAATTATAATGGAAAGGGGCTTTCCTTGGTATAGCCCTATAGAAATTAACCTTGAAAGGGAATAAGAAATGCATGTAAAACAAAGAAAATGTAGGTATTTACCTTGCTTGTAAAACCCTCATAGATAGATGTTAGGATCGATAAACCCATGAAGATGTTTTTATTCTTAAAATGTGTTATGGAATAAAGGATATCCTCACAAATGTGATGGATCTAAACTTTCCAAATCCTAGATCTTCAATGAATATATGCTTGATCACTTCAATGGACAAGAAGATGAAATAATAATGGATGTGGATCTTCTTGTTTTCTTGATAATTCCTCTACTTGGCCATCATTGAAAAGAGAACTTGCTTCAAATGAGAGAAGATTGCCTTTGAAAGAATCTTGAAATGGAAGAAGACTTGGAGACCTTGAATTGGGATGCTTGCCTTCAAGTCTTGAATCCAAAAGATCTTGATTGCACTTGAAATAACTAAAAGTTTCTTGCACAATAGATGGATAGGGTATGTGTAGATTCATGGTATACCAAACTATGGCCTTAAGTGGCAATGAAAAATCAAAAAATTAGGGTTAGTTAACTTGATGTAAAAAGTTGAACATCTTATCAACCTTATGTGAAAAAGTTGTAAGAATAGAATCTCTAGGAAATTGAGTTTAGTTTCTAAACTACTAGCCCTTGTTTGAAAAAAATTAATCTAATTGTTCAAAATTTTAGATTTCAATGTAGTAGTACAAAAATTTCAAGAAAAAGATAAAAAGTACGTGTATGTCTGACCACCTTAATCACAATCAAATGATGATATATTTTGACAAGATTCTAGATATAAGTAGTAGACTCATGCCTAGATGTGAAGCATATTTTTGTGTAATTTTTTCCCATATAAATAATTAATTAGGAAGTTTCTGCTACAACTGATTCAAAATAAAAAAAACTCTCATGTCTAACCACCTTAACTAATTCTAAACTTTACAAAATTAAAAACTTTTGTTTCTTATAGTAGGCAAAGCATAGAATGTGACACATGTTTCGGATTTTAAAAAGGTTAAACGGTTTGAAAGTTATAGTTGTTTTTCAATCAGTATGTCAATTAGGACTTTAAAGATAACTCAATTAAAAAAAAGTTAATAATTACTTACTGAACTCAAAATTTGATAGCAATTATATTGATGGAAAGCCTGATAATGTCTTTAAGAAACCATTTTCGTTTCATCAATTTCGAGTGAAAAAAAGGTTGTCAGCTACATGGTTGAAGTCTGGAGATCAAAGCAAATATGGTGAACATGTCTTTTGGGTTGACCATTCACGTTTGACATTGCCTAAGGCAAATACCAAGCCTAATCAAATATTCGATATCTCCTACCCAATTCAACATTTCAACTTGATTGCTTTTTTCAATTTTAAGTTATATATTACAATTTTTTTTTCTATATTAATATTAAATGAATTGACTCCTGTTTTCAATTTTAATTTATATATTACAATTTTTTTTATATTAATATTAAATGATAAGATCATAGCATTAGTATTATATAAATTTTTATATTAATATTATATTATATTATTATTATTTATTTCTCTATTGTATAATAATATAATATTAGTATTAAATATTTATATTATATGTGCAATAATATCTAAGGGAGAGAGAGAGAGAGAGAGATTTCGGCAAAATTTAAGCGGGAGATTTTGGATATCTGATTGATTTAACTGGCATCGAAAAGAAAAAGTTTATTCTCTGGGTCCCTTAGTTTGAGAACAACATTTTTTTGCAGGACCCTCAGTCTTAGGACCAATTTTTCTGTAGGACCCTCAGTCTGAGAACTACGTATTTTTGCAGAGAACGATGTTCTTTTGCAGGACCCTCAGACTGGTAACCAATTTTTCTGCAGGACCCTCAGTTTGAAAACTACATTTTTCTGCAAAGAATATCATGAGATTGTAGTTGTAAGGCCCAGGTGGGCAAGAGTATGATCTACAATTATGGTGTTCCTTGAATAAATTGGAATTTCAGGAGGGTTGGGAAAAGTTTTTGAACCGTCATGGGGTGGAAATCAGAGATTTTCTAGTGTTCAAGTACATATCAAAGTCATGTTTCAAGGTTAAGATATTTAAAAGAACAGGGTGTGTGAAAAATCTTACTAGTCATTTTATAAATACAAATGTTGATACAAGATTCCCTTCTAACAAATTAGGTAGGTTAACTCAACCAATGTGTAGCAAGTTGTTGATCGGTTTGGTTTCTGATGAGAAAAATAACAATACCATCGATGCAATGGAGAAAAATCAAAATCATAAGTATAATTATATTTACTACAATTCTTAGACCAGGCATTTTAATTGTATATGTACAAGGATGAATGTTAAAAGTTAAAACAGACAAATAATTATTAATTTTTTTTTGCAGGCAATTATGGCAAGAACCCTGAACATTATGAATCCTCTGCTCTAGTGAATCCTGCCCTTACTTTCAAATAAAACAAATTATTTTGGTCAATGGAAATGTAGTCCTAGAATCAATAGGAGTATCTAAGTGGAAAGGTTTACCAAGTTAACATGACAGAAAATGGTTTTTCAATTACATTTTACTGAAGGATACCTGATGGTCTAAAATAATTTGCTATGTTCTATAATATGAACATCTTAATTTTGTGTGAGTTGTAAGCTTTAAAAGGAGTGTATCAAGTTAATGGAAAACATGAATGCATTTGGTCAAAATGTTAACCTTTAGATAAGTGTATCGTCTTAAAATGGAAGCACTTCCATGTTAAGAGAATTTAGCCCTCTGAGTAAGTGGTTTGGGGTCATGTTAAGTGCCTTGATTGGGTCTTTCCATGTATTTGGCTTTCTCCCCGCTTTCCACTTCTTCTAGGCACTTGATTTCTTCATTCTAGGTGAAATTAGGGTTAGGATCTTGAGGATTCTCCTTAATTTCCCTCTTCCATGGCTCTATTTTCTAGGTAGGATTCAGAAATAGGTCCTCCTAGCCTTCATCATAGTCATCATAGGATTTTATGTCTATCCCTGTTTGATATCATTTCTAGGTTTTTGGGCATCCCCGGGACCTCCTGACTTGGCTCTAACTGAATCTAGGCCCAGGGTCAAATTCAAGGTTGATCTTGACTAGGTCAGGATCGAGCTTGAACCTGACTAGGTCAAGATTGAGCTCAAACCTGACTAGGTCAGGTCCAACCTCAATTTTTCCCCCCTCATTCAAATTTTTAGAATCTAGAATTTCTGGGATTCGGGCTTTTATGATATTTATTTTCTCGTCTCCAGGTTAATCATTTCGGGTTTCAGGATGGTAAATCTTTTAATTTCATTTAATCTAGGTACATTTTCTAAAGGTTAGGACCTAATTGGGATTTAATTCTCCAAGGTGGCCCCTCTAGAGGATTTTGCCCTAGTTCACTATAAAAGGAGGCCTTCCTCTCTCATTTACACATCCATTATTCACATCTCTCATCCTTAAGCAATTTCTCTCAAGCTCTCAAGGTGATCAAGAAAGCATCCATTCAAGCATTCAAGTCCTCTTCTCCATCCAAGTTCTCCATTGGAGATCATGGATTCAAGCATTCAAGCCATTGAAGGGATTTGGTTCAAGCATTCAAGATTCATCATGCAAACCCTAGATCTAGCCATCATGATGGTGTGATCTTCCTTCAAGATTATTTTGTTCATCTTCAAGATCCATTTCATTCTCTTATCAAGGTGGATTCTAAGCATACAATCATGGAGGTTTGATTTACATTTATTGTTTTTTTCAAGCTTTCATATCAATATACTTGTTTACATTCAAAATACAATTACATATCTATTGAATTGCATAGCTTCATTGTTAGATCCTTTTCTACTACTTGCTAGCATTCCTATTTCAATTTCAATATTAAGGTTGATTCCAAACCGAGGTTTGACCAAGGCAAACCCCTCAAACAAACAACAAAAACCCTCTTTTTATTGCAGGTACAGGTGTGAAAATTTGGATCTAAGAGTGAATTTGGATACCTTTTTTGGCAAACTTCTGAGATCTGCGAATAGAATTCGAATTAGACTTCAAATAAATAATGTAGTATTTGACCTTTTATGAGGGTCAAACCCGACCTGAGCTCATCTGGGAGAAATATTTTTGGGTTTTCTCTATCTCAACATTTCTAGTCCAAAATAGGTTTTAGAATTGCCCAAAAGTACACACATACATCAAAATTTAACATTTTCCAGATCTGCCCTAATTTGAGGTTAGTATTTTTATTTCAATTATTTCATACTCCAAGCATAAATTTCATTCATAGGGAAATATTAGATTTACTCTCTCTCTCTCTCTTCCATATTCTCCATAAATTGATTCGATTGTGTATTAACCTCTTGGTTGATCAAATTGGATCTCTTCATTAGGAATTTGGGTTAGGAGATAGATCTCATATTTCCCCCCTTTCCCCTTTTACATTTGAATAGTGTTGAATCCATTTTAACCCTATTCATTTTGGTGAACCTGACATACTTACTCTCCTTTTCTTTTGTGGAATTTGATGCCCTATTGTGTTAGATTTTAGATCCTTTCTTGCATTTAGATTAGATCTAGTTTATGCTCTTTCATTTTACATTAAAAAATCCAAAAAATAAAAATAAAAAATCTATATATTCAATAAAATACACAAACATTTCTTGCATTCACTATGGAAAATATTAAGATGTTTAGGTGCATGGTTATGTTCTTTATTACTCTTCTTTTAGCATCTCTTTATCATACCTATGATGTTTATGAAAGTATCATTCACTTCATTATGTTGATGACCCTTCACTTTGCTCTTGCTTATGCTTTTGTGAAGTTGACCGACACTAAACTGCCTACATTTAAAACTTTTGTTAGAGATTTATGTGGTAGTATTATTCATCTTTTGGATTATGTGAAGAATTGGGTAGATGACACACCATCTCCTAATCATCCTAATCTTAATCCTAATCATCCTAATCTTAATCCTATCAATCCTAATCTTCATCCTATCAATCCTAATCCTAATCTTCCTAATTTGATACCTAATTCTCCATCTGTTCATCCTCGCTCTTCCCATACTTATGATGGGATTCAAGCTATAGTTTAGGATGTGGATGTGCAAGATTTCTTTGATTTACCTTCTCCTTCGATTCATGATGATATTAAAGGAAAGGGTAAAGAAACTTCTTTAAAAACTATTATCCCACCTTATGCGACCTTTTCTCATGAGCATGATAAACAATCACCTCCTATAGAAGCTTTACATAATATGTACACTACTGGATATAATATGGTGACTAAACAAGGTTATAAAGGTTTAGGGCTAGGAATTAATGAGCATGGTATTAGGTTTCTAGTTCATATACCCCCTAAAATGAATATGTATGGTGTTGGGTGTTCAAAATCTCAAGTTAAGGTAGGTGATGCTAAACATCATCTTCCTCTCCCCATAACTAACCTAGATAACCCTAATACTCGACAAGAAATTGCTAAGAAGGTATATGTTGAGCTAATGAATTCCAAGAAAGAAATCTTTAGACCTATGCCGATAGATGCTCTATAAAAATATAAATGCCCTTTTCATTATAGTAACAAACACTTACTTGCTGATTGTAAACATTTCAAGTCATATGTTAGAGAAAGAGCTGCTTTAGGAATTGTATCTCACTCTTGTGTAGTTTTACAATTCCTTCATAATTTTGATATAGGGGATTCCCCTCCTTTAGATATCATGTAGATATTCTTTTCCTCTTGTCTCATGACTGGGGGGCAAGAGGTGTATCTTCATCCAGTCTCCTAGGATCCATTAGGTCTTTTTTGGCTTAATTGGTATTCTTTCTCTACTAATTTTCTATGGCTTTGCATTATGTTTTTAATAATCCATAGAATCTATCCTTTCTTTTCAAGATATCTTTTCTAAGACATTTGTTTTGCAAAGGTATCCCTTGTCTCTATCTCTGGGGGACAAGGTACCTCTTTCTTTCTCTTTGTCTAGGGAGCAACTTTCCTTAGCTTAGTGGTATTTGTTTATATTGTAATATTATTTCATCATATTGATAGATGTGTTGACTACATATAACCTTCTTACATGAGAAGTTGTTGTCCTAGGTCATCGCTTCTTCTCTATGTTGCAAATTATGTTCTTTATAAAATCTCACCCTTGCTTTGGTGTTGGAGTTGTTTCCCTCGTTTCAAAGATTCCTCTTC
The DNA here is from genome assembly GCA_027943335.1 of Chamaecyparis obtusa. Taxonomy (NCBI): domain Eukaryota; kingdom Viridiplantae; phylum Streptophyta; class Pinopsida; order Cupressales; family Cupressaceae; genus Chamaecyparis; species Chamaecyparis obtusa. The sequence continues at coordinate 609,580 of BSBK01002528.1, forward strand.
TTCTTGTTTACAGGGGGCTTGATGATTGAATCTTTGTTCCTGCCTTTTGAAAGCTGATATTTTATCTAAAGCACTCTTCTTTGGTGGGGGTCTTTTTGATAAGATCTCTTTCTTTGAGGATCCTTTTTCCATGAGTGATATATCCTTTTCATGATTATCTATATTCTTGAATGTAGGGGTCAATATCCCTCGCTAAGGATATAGTATACATTATTGCTGAATGGGATATCTCCTTGCATTGTGAAGTAGGTATCCTCTTCCATCTTTGTCCTACACTTGGGGGGCAAGGAATCCATCTCCTTCTTTTTTGTCTTTCCAGGATGCACCTCTTTCCTTGGTTAAGAAGTATCTATCTATTATGTGATATCCAATCATACATGAAAATTATGGTTTTCATTAAGGATCTATGTCCTTGATAATAACCTCTTTTGTTGTTTGACATTGGGTTTCCATGGTTGATATATCTCTCACCTTGGAAACTGAATTGTGTGCTATCCCTCATAAGGGTTACTTTCTTTTCACTTCTTGCATGATATCTCTTTACATTCATCCCTTCCATGGCCTCATAGGAGTTGTGATCTTCTTGGCTTGGACTAGGTGTTGATTGAGGATATTGTCTTGATGCTAAAGAAGGCTTTATCCTTATTCTTTTCTCTCCTTAACATGTCAAAATAGTATGTTTTTTCCATATTAAGGAGGGGGGCATATATAGGGTCTCCCTTGTACTATAGTTTTTTATTTTTACATGCTAAATCTTGGAAGGTAACACACATAAGTTACTAAATCTTGAAAAGACACACATTTATATGCTAAATCATCTGATGGTAATGCACATAAGTTGCTAAATTTTGAGGAGACACACATTTTTCAAAATTTTCAATATGCTAAATCCTCTAAAGGTAACACACATAAGTTGCTAAATCCTGAAGGGACACACATTTCTAGTTTCAAATATGCTAAATCTTGGAAGGTAATGCACATAAGTTGCTAAATCCTGAAAAGACACACACCTATATGCTAAATCTTCTGAAGGTAACACACATAAGTTGCTAAATCCTGAGGAGACATGCATTTCATATTCATAGTGATACAATAAGGTGGATTTATGAGTATTCCAAAAGCCACCAGAAGACACATTACAATTGCAAGCACAGTTTATGGGTGAACCTGTTGGGCTCTCCCTCCAATGTGATTCATAGTAAGGTGGGCATCTTACTGGGTGAGGTAATCACTTTCTCTTTTCTCTCTTTTCAATTTCATGCTAATAGGATGAGATCATGAAGATATGTTATTTATAGTTTTGTTCTTGTCTTTCTTATGTAAAAATTTATGCTTTTATGATAGCTTTCCAAATATGATATTAGTATGAGAAATATTTCTTAGCTAATTGATTTGGGTTGTTTAGTACTAACCCTTGTTCTTTTGACACCCTCATGCATATATGTTGAGTTAGAATCCTTAGTCTAGGGGCTTGTGTCCTTAGCTAAGTGTTATTTTATCTCATTGTGAATCCACTAGGATCTTCTCTTTCTTCTCCTTTACCAAGAGTTTGCATCGAGTCCATAATCTTGCTAAAGTGGGGGCTTAATGTATCATCTTAAAATGGAAGAACTTCCATGTTAAGAGAATTTAGCCCTTTGAGTAAGTGGTTTGGGGTCATTTTAAGTGCCTTGATCAGGTCTTTGCATGTATTTGGATTTCTCCCCGCTTTCCACTTCTTCTGGGCACTTGATTTCTTCATTCTAGGTGAAATTAGGGTTAGGATCTTGAGGATTCTCCTTAATTTCCCTCTTCCATGGCTCTATTTTCTAGGTAGGATTTAGAAATAGGTCCTCCTAGCCTTCATCATAGTCATCATAGGATTTTATGTCTATCCCTGACATTTTGTCCCTATCTGATATCATTTCTAGGTTTCTGGGCATCCTTAGGACCTCCTGATTTGGCTCTGACTGAATCTGGGCCCAGGGTCAAATTCAAGGTTGATCTTGACTAGGTTAGGATCAAGCTCAAACCTGACTAGGTTAGGATCAAGGTCAAACCTGACTAGGTTAGGTCCAACCTTGATTTTTCCCCCCTCATTCAAATTTTTAGAATCTAGAATTTTGGGGATTCAGGCGTTTGGGATATTTATTTTCCCACCTCCGGGTTAATCATTTCGGGTTTTAGGATGGTAAATATTTTAATTTCATTTAATATAGGTATATTTTCTAAAGGTTCGGACCTAATTGGGATTTAATTCTCCAAGGTGGCCCCTCTAGAGGATTGTGCCCTAGTTCACTATAAAAGGAGGCCTTCCTCTCTCATTTACACATCCATTATTCACATCTCTCATCCTCAAGAAATTTATCTCAAGCTCTCAAGGTAATCAAGCAAGCATCCATTCAAGCATTCAAGTGCTCTTCTCCATCCAAGTTCTCCATTGGAGATCAAGGATTCAAGCATTCATGCCATTGAAGGGATTTGGTTCAAGCATTCAAGATTCATCATGCAAACCCTAGATCTAGCCATCATGATGGTGTGATCTTCCTTCAAGATCCTTTTGTTCATCTTCAAGATCCATTTCATTCTCTTATCAAGGTGGATTCTAAGCATACAATCATGGAGGTTTGATTTACATTTATTGTTTTGTTCAAGCTTTCATATCAATATACTTGTTTACATTCAAAATACAATTACATATCTATTGAATTGCATAGCTTCATTGTTAGATCCTTTTCTACTACTTTCTAGCATTCCTATTTCAATTTCAATATTAAGGTTGATTCCAAACTGGGGTTTGACCAAGGCAAACCCCTCAAACAAACAACAAAAACCCTCTTTTTCTTGCAGGTACAAGTGCAAAATTTTGGATCTAAGAGCGAATTTGGATACCCTTTTCGGCAAAATTTTGAGATCTGCAAACAGAGTTCAAATCAGACTTCAAATAAAGAATGTAGCATTTGATCTTTTATGAGGGTCAAACTCGACCCAAGCTCATCTTGGAGAAAGATTTTTGGGTTTTCTCTGTCTTGGCATTTCCAGTCTAGAACAGGTTTCAGAATTGCCCAAAAGTACACATAGACATCAGAATTTAACATTTTCCAGATTTGCCCTAATTTGAGGTTAGTATTTGTATTTCAATTATTTCATACTCCAAGCATAAATTTCATTCATAGGAAAATATTGGATTTAATCTCTCTCTCTCTCTCTCTCTCTCTCTCTCTCTCTCTCTCTCTCTCTCTCTTCCATATTCTCCATAAATTGATTCGATTGTGTATTAACCTCTTGGTTGATCAAATTGGATCTCTTCATTGGGAATTTGGGTTAGGAGATAGATCTCATATTTACCCCCTTTCTCCTTTTCCATCTGAATAGTGTTGAATCCATTTTAAACCTATTCAATAAGATCATATATAATTTTGTTGTTGGGATTAAATATTATATTCAAGTTTTGTGTTGAAATGATGTTTTCACAATCCACTTATAACCCCTTATAATGTTGCTTAAATTTTTGTTGTTAGAAATTCCTTGTTAGCATTAAATATATAATAGAACCCGCACCGCCAAACTATGATACACGTACGTTGCACTAAACATTTTTCCCATTGATTTTGAGTATGTTGACATTGCAAGTGAAAAGATTTATTCAGTTCCAAACTTTGAAGTAAAATAGGCAGTCCTCCCTATTTTCATTCATTCCTTATGCCCTGTCCAACAATTCATCTAGCAGACTGGGAATTTTGATTCTTTTACATCTTTCCAAAATAGGTATTGATGCCATTAGCTTACAACGTAACAACCATTTCCATGAGTGGGAGAGTAGGAGGTATTAAATTGTAATAACTATGTATGAAATGTTGGAAAATTGCAAAAAATTCATGGACGACCATTGAAAGAAGAAAAAGAAACCAACCAGCCATTTAAAAAAAAACATGGGTGTCCTTTGAAATAAGCTATTTTGCTGGGAAAATTTTGGTAGTCGGAAATGGCCCTAGGCGAGGGCATCAACTCTAATTATAGATGTATTTCAAGTTGCCCATCTATATAGTTTTGTGAAGATGGGCGTGCATTCTCTAATTCCTCAATTGGGCAACGATCTTTTGAGGCTCATATCTCAGAGTCAGTGAGAGGTATCGACAAACCATGAGATGCTACAGGACAATGTTTCTAAGGGCTACAATAAAATCTCTCCATTCTAGGAGATTTGAATTTGTTTGAATTTGGCACGCCAATCTCGCTTGATGCCAAAACTTGCAGTGATGGTCAGTTGAAAGTTGCACCATTGGGTTTCTTCCAAACTGTTCATCCTGGCACCAAATGGTCTGCTCCATTACCTCTGGTTGGGCAGGTAAACGCTATTGACAACCCCATTTTGACCACAGAGTCACTAGAACGTTCGCAAGCATGTCAGACCAAAGTCTCCCCAAGGTGCACTAAGCCCGATTGGGTAGTTATCTTTTGAAGCTTTTATCTCAGACCCTATGAGAGGTATCGGAGAACTGTGAGATGCTATATGATCATGTTTTTGAGGCCTACAATTGTAATACCCCAAAATTGGCACCTTATAATTTTAATCAATTTTGGTGCATTTTCTTTGATTTCACATCTTTAAAGTCCTATTTACTAGGCAATTTTTTCTCTCCTACCTGACTTTATTTTGACTTGATGTCAATTGAAAAAACCCTAATTCACATTAATCTCACACTATAATTAATTCCTAAGTATTCGACTTTATTAGCTAAATAATCCCTATGATAAATTAATTTAATTCTAAAGTCCTAAGTGCTTTAAATTAAATTAAATTCCACCCCCTTTAGCTAATACACATAAAAAAAGGAATTAATCTTATTTAGTTATTTGAATGGACACCTCTTTATTTTAATTTAATAATTCAAATTACTTGAACGGTCACCCATATGTGGCAATATTTCATTCTCTTAATTAAATAAATCTTTCAATATGTGTCTCAATTGGGAATGAAGAGGCAACCGTTCATTTTCAAGAACCTCTTCATTCTCTCCACGGGCTTGTCTATTTAATGAACCTTCTTCCTCATTCAAAAATGGGCAATTGTGATAGCATCCATACTATAGAAAATTTCAGTCTCAATTATCTTCATATTTCCAAGCTTTTTCATTGCATAATTAGTTTAATTTCTCATTCTAGTATAATATTGCACTCTCATAGAATATAGTTTGATTATTGTTATTAGATTAATCTCATATTTCTTTCAAAAGCACTTTAGATTAATTTGCATCTTCATATTTCTTTCAAGCTTTTAGATTAATTGCACTCATTTCTAGATTAATTTCATTATTATTCATCTTTCAAGCTTTTGAAAATCCTTCGTATTAGCTTGGTCTTAAGGTTGTTGGCTCTCGTTCTAAGAGTAAATCAAACACCCCAGTTAATTAGAAGGCAATAGGTCGAATCGATAGAATCATACGAATGGGTAATTCATACTCAATTTTGTGATTCGATGATTGAGCAATGACTATGTTGTGTTTGTAGCTAGATTAGAGGTCCACATTCAGCTTATAACATTCTGGCGCCCACCATGGGGTAGAAAACTTGATTTCTAGCCTCATTGATTTTAAACTTTTTTTGAATTCTGCAATCTGTTGTACGTTCATACTTCTTTGTGTATGAAAGTTCACGTGAGATTCCTGAGTGTACCACACAAAGTTTTGCTCCCTATAGCACTCTCTCACGTGAAATTGTACTTTCTCACACAGTCCCTGTTATTTCCTCACGCGCAGTGCAGTACTTCCTCACGCGAAGTTTCACTGTCAGATAATTAATTTTTCACGTATTCTAAAATTTTCTATTGTTTTTTTCTGACATCTTCTTTTTGTTGTTTATTTCATATCTCTTTTTTTATCACAGCATAACAGTGGTCTACAGGTCGCTTTGTCGAAGATCATAAAACTTGCTAATAGTTTGATTGTAGGACGATTGCCGAAGAAATTTTAAAACATTGTGTTTGTTTTCTTACTTTCATTCACATAGTCTAATTAGGGCTCCGTTAAAATTTCTTAAAGGTCTTGATAGCAAATTAGGGGAATAGGCTCTTCATTACATGGAATTGACACCCATAGATGAAATCGAGACCCAAATGTTGGTAGACTGATGGATACTTGGGGAAGCAGAGAAAGGTAGTGAATCTTTAACACTTCTACTTGCCAGTGGATTATTCTCTTCTCTCTTTGAGAGAACCAGAAACCCGAATGCTTGTGGATTTGGTGAAGTGAAGCTAACTCGGTGATGAATTTTCTTGATGTGTTTGGGTGAAGTGAAGAGGTAGAGAAGTATGCTCTTCTCTCTTTGAGAGAAACAAAAAATCAAACCCTTAGATCTAAGCCAATTTGTATCACCTTTAGAGGGCCTGCCAGAAGTTGAACCTCCGGGAATGACCCAAGTGAGTACGCACCTATCACCGGTGATTCTGCCTCACTATAATAAAGAATGTTTTGTTGAGTCTAAAGAATCCAAAACCATGTTAACTTCCTTCCCTTGATTTAGACATCATCTTGAGAAGGCTCCATCTATTGTACTGAGCGGCACCGCTCCTAGCCCTGCTTGCGGGGGTGTATGACTTTCGGGTGTTGGTATGGCTATGAGGCCATAGCCATGTATTGGGGGCACTAAAGGTTAGTGTGAATGGAAGCCCACTAAGAAATTTCCCTAGTTAGTTTCCTACCCGATTCACCTTTGAAAGGAGTCATAATCTTTGCGCAAGGAGGGGGAAGCATCTCTCTTGTAGATTCCCACCATAGGCATGCACCTGGATGCTTGAAAGTAGTATATGATGCTAGCCCCTACTTCAAGGGTAACCTTCAAAAATATACTATTGAGTCCTTGGAAACACCAAAAACACAGGTTCCCTCTAGGGGGTGACATGGCTGTGTGAGGTGCACACATGCGCATAAGCAGTGGGGCAAAGGTTTTGGCTTCTCACCATTTTTTTATAGGGATAAATATGTGTTTGTTATCGAGTCTTAAACTTGTCCATCATGACTAAAAAAAGACTCCCCTGATACTACCAAGTTGCTTTGTCCTTGGTAGGTCTGTTTACGACTACTTCTTGCATCACCATTACTTGATCAAACCTTTATGCTTGTAAATGAGTGCTTGAAACCTTCAAACTAAGATTGTTGATCAAACTATCCTTTACATTGTCTGGAAATTGGATTTCCTATCTGAGAACCATTTACGTTGTATCCTGAAAACTACCTTTTATCTTGAAATTTGCATTGAATTATTGAACACTGTCTTTTTCCCGCGTAAAGTTTCAGAAATTGAGCACTTTCTCATGTGAGATTTCATTCTCTTGCATGAAACTTTGCCTTCTCTCATGCGGCCTGGTACTTTCTCACATGAACCTGTACCCTAGTTTCCAAAATATAGACTTATTTCTCATTGACTGGTTGACTTTTTATTTGATCTAGTTTTTGTCTGAGGTCTGTTTGTCCATTTTCCTATCATTCACTGTCAGAAAATAAGTGTCTCAACCTACGAACCGATCAATTTTGCTTAAAATCTCATTTGTCTACTTGTTATTTGTCTCATCTTTTGTGCTTTTGTACCTTGCATTGTGATAGTCTTATCTCGACTATTCTAGCCATACTCTTGATGATTTGTACCAGGTGCATTTCACATCTTGGCTATTCTGGCCTTTATCTCCTTTTTGTTGTTCTTAGAGATAAAGTTTTAGCATTATCCTGAGTCTTCTCTCATTTCATCTTCATTTATGACTATCATGAATCAAAGTGGAAACACTTATCCCATTTGTAATACTGGTCAAGGTAGAGGCAAACCTCATAATCAGGAAACAAGTTGTCCCGAACCTATTGTGCAAAGTGAACATTATGAGGAATCCTCAACTTCTTCATTGAGTACTTTGAAAGATAGCCCGTCTCAATCAACTCCGGTGTTCCAAGAGTGTTTTAATCCATTATTTGAAGCGCAACCTGGTTTCTCATTTCAAGGTCAAGACAACTCATTCTTCCAAAACAACTCATTGTTTCACAACTTTGGAAGACCACTTCCTCGGACTAGTCCTATCATTGAACCTATCGATCCTATTGATGATATTGACTCATCTAAACCCATTGATCTTCTTGATCCTGTTAGAGCACCAAAAGTTACCTTAGCTACTCCCTTTCGACATTGTGCATATCATTTTACCGAGTCTTCATGTACTACGCAAGCCTACAACAAGATGGGAGAGCCATTCGACTTCCAACCAGGCAAATATAGCCAAACTTTTGATCAATCTCAAAACAACCAGCATTTTGGTCAATCTTCCAATGACCAACGTCATGCTCAACCTTTAAATGAGCAACACTATGATCAAACACAAAATCACCAAGCTCAATACAAAACTCAAGGTGGTTAACCAACGTATCACTATCGTCCTAGCCCTTATGAACAGACTCAAGATCAAATCCCAAGCACTTTTGAGAACCTTGGCAATGAGGGTGATGACACAATAACTTGAGATGACATAGACGCTGTGAAAGCAAACAAGAGTCTTATTAAGATGATGGAGATCATCCTTCTAGAGGAGAAGGAAAAGTACTTCCTTGAGTTGGCCAAACAAGAAGCTACGTTACCCTTAGACTATCAAGTTGAAACACTTGTGGTCAAGGAAGAAGAAATTGAGACTGCTAAATTGCAAAAGATGGTCCAAGACATGCAATATTAGATTAGGCAACTAGCAAAGAATAAGGACAAATCTGCTCAACAATTCACAATGGAAAGTATTTGTCCTTTCCCCTTTGATAGGAGTCTTCACATGCCACCTTTTCCTAGAGGTGTAGAGTTCCTTAAATATGAAAAATTCTTGGTTGCTACCAATCCCCAAGATCACCTAAGGGAGTTTGGTGCTTTATCCATGGAATTCATGCATGATCAAACATATCTTATGCACCTATTTCCTCATAGCTTGGGTGGACCAGCTATGGAATGGTTTTCTCATTTGCCTACTGGCATTAAGACTTTTGACAAAATGGTTAATCTATTTCTCCAACATTACTCACATAATATTCAGCATCTGGTCAACATCTGAGATCTTTGCAATTTGAAGTAGTGACAAGGAGAATCTTTCCTAACATTTCTCCAAAGATGGAGACAATTTTGTACAAGGTGTCCTCACAAGCTACCAGAGTCCGAGAGGCTCGACATTTTCTTGGACAATCTTGTCCCAGACTTTAGATACCAAGTGAAATTACAAGGTCCTCTAACATTTGATAGCATGATTAAACAAGCAGTGCAAATAGAGGCCTTTATGATAAGAAAAGGAGAATTGACTTTGGGTAAAGACAACAAACAAGGATCTTCAAACTGGAATAAGGATAAAGGGAAGTTGGTCAACAAGAATAGAGATGTTGTGAATGATGGAGTGGTTGACAATATGACCGTGAAGCTTGCTAAGTCTATTTTTAATCTCTCTTCTAGCATACAAGCAGTCAAAGTTGCTAAAAAGCCTGCGACAAAAAATCAGCAACCTTCAAGGTTTTCTAAGAACAAACCTTGGACATCTCGACCCAAGCGTGAATTCACTTCCTTGGGAGAACCACTTGATGTGGTCTATAAAACTCTCATGTAGAATTAGATTCTTACTCCTTTGGAAAAGCGTCTCTATGATCCACAACCACGACCTCATTGGTGGAATGACAACACCTATTGTGATTATCACCATAATAAGGGTCATAAGACTTCTACTTGTCTTCATCTGAAACATAAGGTCCAAGATTTGATTGATAGTGGTGACATTGTTGTGGATGACCATAAAAAGAATTTAGACCATCAAGCATTTAAGGATCCCTTCCCTCCTCATGAGAAGGGTGAGTCTTCAAATGCTAAGAATACCAATGCTAAAGTCAATTACACATACACTAATGATGAAAATGTTATTGGTATGATCAAACTTGATGGAGTAGAGTATTGCGACGTGATTACTATTAAGGGGAGCAACGATGCTCCCAAAACTAAGACTCCTTTCATCTTGCGTAGTTCCACATCTCGTTCCTCTGAATCTGAAAAACCTCAAGATTGTGCCAATGTTGTTACTCGATCACGAGGAAGAGTTATTTTGAAAGGTCTCGATACTTCTACATCTGCTCCAAAGAAAACTACGGATAAGACTTATGTTGGCCCTACCAACAAGAACATGAAATCTGTCCCTACAACTAGCTCGGCTAGTTATAGCATCTTAGATTAGCCCCAATGAACCAATGCTCAGATTACCATTTTTGAGTTGTTGAAGATCTCGCCTGCTCACAGGTAGATTTTGGATAAAGTCATCACCGAGGCAAACGTTCCAAAGGATCTCAATCTCAACTGGTTCCAATCTATGGTCGGTCATTTGACCTCACCTCACTATCTATCTTTCTCTGAAGAAGATGATCACTCTTTGAGCCATCCGCACAATGCTCTCTTGCACATAGAGGTCATGATAGGTCCTAAATGCATCTGTTGAGTGCTCATAGACAATGGTGTTGGTCTGAATATCTATTTTGCTAAGCTACTTACCCAGCTAGGTTATGATGAAAATTGTATAGACTCCCACAAAAAGATTACCATCAAAGCTTATGATGAGGAAGAATGAAAATCCCAAGGCTTAGTTGTGCTACCTATCCACGTAGGACCTATTGAGAGAGATGTTACTTTTCAAGTTCTTGACATTCCTCTTGCCTACAACATTCTATTGGGTAGGCCATGGATTCATGAGATGCAGGCTATTCCATCTACATACCATCAATGCATTAAGTTTCCATTCCATGGAGTGAAAGTCACTGTGCCTGCTAACACCAATTATTCTTGCAACACTCTTGCACAATCTACATATAGCTTTGTTCCAGCTAATAAAGAGTCCACTGAGTTCTATGATGCTAAGCTTAAGGAAATGGAACCTGTGCTATCACTAGCTACTCTACCTCCTTCTCCATGCTCTTATGGGAGACCTTCTAAGATTAAAAAAATTCTAATGACCCTCCTCAAACAATCTACAATGGCACCTTTGTACGAGCCTCTACACCTTTAGAAGATGAGGATGAAGAAAGAGCCATCACAACTTGGATCTATAAAGGAAAAGAAATAGCTGAAACAACTACTCCACCTCCAGACTTAGAGCAAGAGCCATATAGTGAGGCCTTCAAGATCATGAAGCACTTCGGCTATAAGGGGAGTGGTCCTATAGGAAAGAATGACAATGGTTTGCTAAAGCCCATTAAAGCTACAGGCCGTAGCATAAAGGATACTGCTGGCTTAGGCTTCAAAAAGATCCCCTTTCATTTAGGGATAAAAAAATTTGTGCCAGAACCTGAACCTAAACCTGAGTCAAAATTTGATGATACTACTCCAGAGGTAAATCCAGAGGCTAGCTCTGATGAAGACACATTTCCATGTCCTATTCCTCTGGAACTTGCTACACTCTTTGTAGAACTTGATGAACCTATCATACCTATCCACATGATAGAAACTAATAGTGATTCTAATAAGACCACTTCGGTGCATCAATTTACATATGACCAATGGAAAGAAACACTAAATGATGATCCTAGTTTTCAAGGTGAATGATATAGGCCGCCGCATTTTCAAAAGCAGCTTGAACAAGAACAACTTCAACAAGTTGTTAACGCCACAAGAGATAATAATGAGTCTGATGATGCTACTAGTGCTAATGGAATTCCCACATCAAGTAATAACTCACATGAGTATGAGATTGCTTCTTTGTCTGATGCTACTTATGATAAAGATATAGACACAGTGCATACCTATGAAAGACTTCTTGAAGTAGGTGAAGGGTCTAGCATTAGGTTGCACGAATTAGACACCATCAGTGTTAACTTGTCCTCTACTTCTGACATGAGTTCTCATAGGGATTCAAACACTCCTTTGGATGAGATCACTCTAGGTCTTGACTTGCTTGTCCATGCTTTTGATCATTATACTGTGAACGCAATTGAACCAGTCACTACTTCTCTTTCACTAAAAAATCCCCATCTGATAAACTGGAACTCCCCTTCCTCATCCAATGAAGTCCTAACATTCCAAAATGATTATGCTCTAGCCTATTACCTCCATGCTATTGAACCTATGATGTCCTCCACCAGAAAAAGCAGTGTCAACATGACAGAGGCATATATCAAGTATCTCAGTCAAAAAATTAAAAGAAGAAAAAATTGATGCTCTGATGGTGAAAACCACATTGTAGAGGTATCAGAGCCAAAAATAGTAAAAATAAAAGATGTATCTGAGGGTGAAAAAATCTCCAAGGCACCCAAGGATGAGATACTTGATACACTTCTAAGCCACTTTCAAGAGAGATCATCAGTATTGATTGAGCTGACATAGCCAGTGAATTTGGGTATAGAGGTTGCTCCACAAATTATTCATCTAGCACAATCATTGTCTACAAGAGAAAAGGAAGAGTTCACTAACTTCTTTCAAAGCAAGAAAATAAACTTTGCATGGACTTATTCTGACATGCCTGGATTAGACCCCAATCTAATCATGCACCATCTGTCCATTGCACCAGATATTAAACTTGTTAAATAGAAGCTGCGGAAGATGCATCCACACGTAGCACTTTTAGTCAAAGCAGAGCTAGAAAAGCTTCTTAAAGCTAGTTTCATAAGGACTATTGACTATTTAGAGTGGATTTAAAATATTGTTCCAGTCACCAAACATGATAAATCCATTCCTATGTGCATAGATTTCAGGGATCTATAGAAGACATGTCCAAAAGATGACTTCCCACTTCCTAACATTGACATGATAGTGGAAATGAAAGCAGGATATGAGATGTATTCCTTGATGGATGGATTTTTTGGCTATAATCAAATAAAAATTATGCTAGAAGATCAAGAAAAGACCGCTTTCACATGTGCTTGGGGCACCTTTTTCTGGAACGTCATGCCTTTTGGGCTTAAGAATGTTGGAGCAACATATCAGAGAGCTATCACTACCATTTTCCATGATATGATGCATAAAACAATGGAGGATTATGTGGATGATACTTTAGCCAAAAGCATGTAGCAGAAAACTCATCTGATAGATTTGGGTCCCATACTTGACCGCATGGAACAATTTAGTCTCAGACTTAATCCCAAAAAATGTGCATTCAACATCACTTCTAGGAAACTCTTGGGTTACATCATTTTAGCTAAAGGCATAGAAGTTGATCCTGAAAAGATGCAAGCTATTATGGACATGCCTCCACCCAAGAATATTAGTCAAATGAGAGGACTATAGGGAAGGCTAGAATCCATTTGGCATTTCATTTCACAGTTGATTGACAAGTCGTAACCATTCACTAAAACTTTGCATAAGGGTGTGACTTATGAATCAAATGAAGAATGTGACAGAGGACTCACCCAAATCAAATAGTATCTTACTAATCCACCTATATTGATGCCTCCTATTCATGGGAAGCCGCTCATACTATACATCTCAGTAATGAACACATCTTTGGGTGCTCTCCTATCTCAAGAAGATCAGAACAACAAAGAGAGAGCCATATATTATATCAACAGAACATTGGTTTCTTATGAAATGAACTATTATGTCATTAAGAAAGCTTGTCTAGTAGTAGTGTTTGCTTCTCAGAAGTTGTGACATTATATGCTCGCTCACACTACAAGGCTTATCAAAAAAATTGATCCACTAAAGTACTTATTGAGCAAGGCTGCCCTCACGGGTAGACTAGCAAAATGGGTGATGATACTTAGTGAATTTGACATTGAGTATGTGGAAAGAAAAGCTATTAAAGGACAAGCAATTGCCAATCACTTGGCAGAATCTCCTTTGAAAGATCACCAACCTTTGAGTATTGAATTCCCAGATGAATCCATCATGCTTCTCACACATCAGGCTTGGAGCATGTTCTTTGATGGATCATTCACTCAGCACGGATCCGGTGTAGGCATTTTGTTTATAATGCCTCAAAGATACTCATTGCCAAAATCTTACAAAATGTTGTTTCCCTACACAAAAAACATCACTGAATATGAAGCTCTCATTAATGGTATGAAGGTAGCCATTGAATGGCATGTGGGTGAGCTCAAGGTCTTTGGAGACTCTCAGTTAATCATCAACCAAGTTAATGATTTCTATCAAACAAAAGATGACAAGCTAGTGCCTTACAAAAGAATGGTGGATGATCTCAAACAGTATTTTGCACACATTTCCTTCCAGCAAATTCCAAGGGCAGATAATAAAGTAGCTAATGCTATGGCCACTCTTGCCTCAATGTTACAAATGCTAGAAAATGACTTCAGACACAAATTCCTAGTGGAGGCATTACACTACCTTGCCTATGACATTCCTGAATCCAAGATGATATGTTCAGTCATTGGACATGATTCATCCCACTACCACCATATTTATTCCTACTTCTATGACCAGATCATTCTAGATACCTATACCTGGAATGAAAAGCATCACCTAATTCGTAATGCTTCACTGTATGTCATCATAGCAAATGAATTGTATAGACAGTACCCTCCTTAGGTGTCTAGAACCCGATGAGTCCAAACATGCACTAGCTGAGGTACATGAAGGTATCTATGGGTCTCATTCGAGTGGTCTGACATTAGCTCAGAAAATTATTAGAGTTGGTTACTACTGGCCCAATATGGAGAAAGAAGCTGTTCAATATGCCAAGACTTGTAAACAATGCCAATTTCATGGAAATTTGATCCATGGTCCTGCTAAAGAGCTTATTCCTTTCATCAATTTTTGGCCATTTCAACAATGGGCCTTTGATCTGGTGGGTCAGATACATCCTTCTTCTTCAAGAGGACATAAGTTTATCATCATAGCTACTGAATATTTTACTAAGTGGGTTGAGGTAGTGCCTCTAGCTATAGCTGATGGCAAGTCTGTGGTGATGTTTATACTGAACTATATCATTTGTAGATATGGTGTACCCTCATCCATTATCACTGACAATGGGGGACAATTCAAGAACAAGGACCTAAGAGAATTATGCACCAAATTTAGGATTATTCAGCATTGATCATCTATCTATTATCATTAGGGTAATGGACAAGAAGAGGTTCTAATAAGACAATTCTCAAAATCTTACACAGAACAATTCATAAATTTGGTAGAAATTGGCATCTCCAGATTAATTCGGCATTATGGGCCTTTAGGACAAGTATCCGAACACCAATGGGGGCCATGCCCTTTGCCTTGGTTTATGGAGTAGATGCAGTATTGCCTATTGAGGTCAAGATTCCAACATTGCAAATCTCTCTGAGAGGCCTCATCACTGATGAAGAAAATAGAATATCCCGGCTTCAAGAGCTTGAGTTACTAGATGAACATCGGAAGGTGGCATTTGATCATCTTCGAGCATACCAAAAGAGGATGTCCAAAGCTTACAATAAGAAAGTTAGACAAAGAGAATTCCAAGTTGGTAATCTCATCCTGAGAGAGAACCCCAAGAATCAGTAGTAGCGAGTCTAGAAAGGGAAATTGGAACCAAATTGGCTTGGTCCATATGTTATTATTACAGCATTTGGGTCTGGCGCTTACCAACTCTCCACCACTGAAGGAGAATAGCTAAAAGAGCCTATCAACACTCTTCACTTGAAGAAATTCTATAGCTGAGGCATTCTCTGTGTGCTCATATACATACTTATTGGTCCTGAAAAAATCCCCAAAAATGGTATATTGGCAAAAATCCTAAAAATTGCAAAATGTCCTAAAAAAATGATCATCTTAGTGAAAAACTGGTAAATAGGCACTTTGATGTATCTATTATCTTGGTGAAAACCTGGTAAATAGGCACCTTGATAATAATACAAAAATAGAAAATTTGAAAAAATACAAAAAAAGTGAAAAGATAAAAAATACAAAAAAATGAAATATTAAAAAATACAAAAAAATAAAAAAAAGAGAAAAGTACAAAAAAATTGAAAAAGAAGAAAAATGTGCCATTGATGAAAACCTGGTAAACAAGCGTCATGGTAGCAAAAATAGAATCTCTGCCAAGATGGTGAAAACCTGGTAAACATGCGCCTCTTGTTCCTAAAGCTATATCTCATCTCAACACCATTTGGCTCTTGCTTTCCTACTTTAGTTTGCTTTCCCACTTTCCTGCTTTAGTTCATTTCCTGCTTTAGTCTGTTTCCTGCTTTGGTTTGCTAGCTCATGCACTTTCCTTCAGTAGTCTTTGAGATTTTCATCGACTCTTCATGGATTGGAACTGGTCACACTTGGGGACACCTTCCTGGTCTAGGGGGCATTGTCCTATCGCTTTCGGAGATGCTTTGTTGCATTAGTCACCAGTGGTCCTCACTGTGTCTGCCTGCTGATGCCTAGCTATCGCTTGGATCTCTTGCCTCGAGAATCCATTGTACATTAGTCACCATTGGTTCTCACTCTGTCTTCCTACTGATGTTTTTCTAGTATCTCTGAGATCTCTCTCCTTGAGGATATCTCTTGTATCAGTCACCAACATTTTTTGCTACGTTTGCTTGTTGATACTTCATTTAGTTCTCCGATGTGCTCTTTGAGATGATTTTCTGCGCTGTATTCTGCCGATCCAACTTCAATCCACTTGAACACAAACTGAAACTGAAACTAAACCTGAATTTGTGTTCCTTTGAAGCGTGCTGAGCTTTTCTTTTGTGTGTTGTTCTTTCTCTTTATCATTCCTCCTCGAGCAACTCTAAGATGTCTCCTTGACCGAGAGAAGCGAAGATTGGGGGCATGATCTTTTCCTTTGCTTTCTGTTTGCTAGTTTAGTTCCAATGATCCAATGAATTCACATAAGAGGGGTGTCCATCTGTAAGAGCCTTCATCTTGTATTGAATGGCCATGTGTACCTCGACTCCTTTTATATGGATGCTTTGGTGAGGTTGGTTCTTCTCCTTGTCTGTTTTGAGTGACTTCTTTCTTCTACAAGTGAAATTGCGAGCGCTCGTCCTGCTAAGTGAATGTAGGGGTCACTTCGAGCAATATTTGGCAAAAGAAGGAACTCTTGTGTGTCTGGTGTGTTTGTTTGCAAGCAACATTCAGGTCATTCTAGCAATTATGCTTTGATGCTTATGTTAACTTGCTAAATTAAAAGGAATAGGTGTTCAGGTCATTCTGGCTTCTTGTGCCTTAATGCTTACACCTTATTCCGAAAAATCTAAGACTTATGTCATATTCATATTCTCATGATTGCAATGTTAGTGAGGATTGTATGGCATGTTGTGAATGTCCCGTGCCTAAAAGAACTCGATGATGATAAATATGATGAGTCCAACAACCAAGTCCTAGGGTTTGCATTTAGCTTAGGCTTGCATTTTCATTCTAGGCTTGCATTGAGACAATGTTTGGTGCTCTCTTGATTGTCTTTATCTGGATCTCTTCATCGAAGGTTCTCATATTTTGTCCCGGGTTCATCTTAGCTGTACAAGTGTCTGGTCCCCGCTCTTGATCTTCAAAACATCCTTTTGATTAGTACCTATCATATATTGCTAAAACTCTGCACGAGATGGTTAGTACCACATACATTGTATATCCATTACATTTCCATTTGCATTCATAAATCCATATACATTTATATATTCATTTACAATGTGCATCCATTATAAGCATACATAAAATCATACATCGCATTCATCTATCTATCATCTATCATTGCATTTCACATTGCATATTCATACATTATCATAAAAGAAAACATGTGCATCTCATAAATATCTAATCCATACATCTAAAGCATATAGAGCACATCTCATAAAACATAAATATCAAAGCAATATATCAACAAGTACAATGATATCAAAATTTCAATCTCATATATATATCTCGATCGAATCAATGTCATGTACAAAACAAGGGTGCTACTCGAGCATAGTATAAAAAATGGAGCTACAATATGTGGATCAAAATATGCTAACTTTTCTCATCGCCACCTGGAGGAGGTGGTGGCAGTGGTCCTTGTGCTAGTGCCTGTGGTGGTGGCATCGGTCTTTGAGGAGGGGGCATCGATCTCTGCTGATGTGCCTGCTGCAGAGGTACCTGTGGTGGTCTCTATGGTACTCCTGCGTACTCAAAAAATGGAGGCACCTTCTTTGATACATCTGGAATGGCTCCGCAATATGCTACATAATAATAAGCTTCCTGAGCAGACTCATATCTAATCTCCAGCCATGCTCTCACCAGCTCCTTGCGTAACTCTCTGATCTCTTGATCCCTATCGGCTATGCGGGTCTCCTATATGATGACTAGGGTATGGTAGTCATCTCTATCACACTGAACTTGCCTAACCCTCTCCCAACTCTTCTTGAGAGCCTCTTGTAGTTGTGGTGTTTGTGACCCCATAGTCCTCGGGGGGATGTCTATCTACACTGACCTAGGCCTCAATGCTCTCTACCTAGGCCGCTGTAATGGTACCTACTATTGTATAGGTACTTGTTGTTGTTGCTGCTGTCCCTATGGCCCCTGCTGTACAGGTTGTTGTATTGGTACCTGCTGCTGTGCTCCCTGACCCATCCCTGTAGGATTTTTAAATCTAGGAAATAGATGGGCTAAGTAGTGGTCCCTATATGCAGGTGTAATCCTTGCATTGGTGATTTCCACCATGTAATCCCATTGGGCCTGAGGTATGCGAACCTCGATCACACATCTACCTGGATCTAACGTCAGGTGCCACCCCTTCTCCTCATTGGCGAAGCGGGCATAGGGGCAGTACTAATGGGAGATGTCCTACTATCTCCCAAATTGATGCAAGACATGTGTAACAAGAAAACACTCAATAATGGTAACACTACATCCAATCAGTGGACGTGAAACAAACATGTAAGAAAGCTCTCATTGAGTATCATCCCATGGCTTAGTAGCAACCCATGGTCTCTAGACAATAGCTGCCATGTCATCGAGCTATCCACACCTACTAATGGTTGAGTCATCGGACCTGGGTACCTATATATATAAGGCTCCAGTGCCTGTCGTGTATCGTAATATATAGGCCTACAAATAGGGAGATGCTCCCAGGCCCTGATCTGAAGAACAAAGACACTTGCTGCCATGGTCCTTGCACCATGATATGAGATCTCATGCATCTCATGGTACATATGGGCGAGCATGCACTCCCCCCATTTGAATCTAACAGCTGACCTCTTCAACATCCTCTGTAGCATCGACCCCCAACCGCACTCCAAACCATGCTGACCTTGATCAGGAGCTAGATAGAAACTCAGAAACATAGCGAGAACAATGACTAATGGGTGAGCGCCACCATACCTGCTGATCAAATCCTCCCAAGAGATGGCCCGACCCATCACTAGATCATCTCAGAATATAGTCCTCAGTGCCACTGTGCCTACCCTCGGCTGTACATTGTACTCTACTCAGGCACCATGGATGGGTATCCGCAAGATCCTATATACATCCTCGGGAGTGACTATCATCTCCCCTAGTGGCAAATGGAAGGTGTTCATCTCCGAATGGAAACTCTCAACAAGTGCACCAAGAAGACCATGATTTACCTGAATGTCGGGTATATCGCGCAAATATCCTAGACCAAGTCCCTCAATATGAGCACTCTCAACATCTGTCAATCTCTGTATCAATGTGGTGATCACTGAATGATGTGACTGGAAGGTGATGTCAGGAAAGTCAACCTGTAATGCAGGTGACAACATTGGATCAGTATCTCAATATGATGGTTTTCAAAATAACAACAACAAATATAGCAAAGCATCTATCCTAGACATGACTCTGCGATGCTCTAATCAGCTGATTTCATGTAAATTTGGCTAAATTTGACAAAGATATTACAACACTACAAAATCTTTTCATCTGAGGAAACTGTTCCCTCGCGCGAGACAAAACCTTCTCTTGCACGAAAGTGAGAAACTTCACGCGACATGACTTAGCGCTTTGCGCGAGACTCCAGGCAGACCCCTAACAAGGAAGCCCTAACCCATGTGAGGAAACCATTTCCTCGTGCAAGGGGTGACTGAGGTCAGCGCGAGGAAATTGTTTCCTCTTGCGAGACTTGAAGAACATGCCCTAAAAGTTGCTAGATCTACCTTAAATCAACCTCGAAACTAGTACAAATTGAAACACAAGGATGATTATTGACTACTCACAGGTGGGTCATACTCCGGTGGCTGGGTGTGTCATCACGAGTGCTCAAATTGATGCATATGCACTAGAAGGCCCTCCATTCTCTCTCTCAGAGCTCAAATCACAATAAGACAAAGGTGAATAATGAATTGAAAATGACCCCTCCGGGCATTATATAGCTTTTTGACCTAATTTTCAAAGTGCTCCATTTTTTGCAAAAATTGCACCCTTGGATAAATCGACTGCTCTGAATCCATTTTCAGGATCAAAATTGAAATCTAACATCTCTAGATAGCTCAAAATCACATTTTAAAATCTGGGACCCTTTGGGATCGGATGCTTGTGCAGTCAATCTTCTGGCGTCATCTTCCTGCCAGATCCTCATCTCTTCACCATTTTCTTGAGATCTTCAATGTTTTCACCATGGTCAACTATGGTCAAACTTGGTCAACATGACCTCCCACTTCTACAATTTCTTGAATCCAGTCTGATTGCTTCTACTCTACAAACTCTTGTTGTCAATCGTCCTTCTGATATGTCATCCTTCAATTTCGCTCCCGAGGGGGCAGGATGATTGCATCATTTGAATCTTGTCAAACAAGTCTCATTTCAATTTGATCTAAATAAAATTCCTCACCTCTTGGGACATCTCTTCACTAGGGGCATCTTCGTGCCTCACATCTAGTCATCTGGTCATCTATCTTTTAGGTATTTGAGCAATCTAACTCAGATCCTCGGGAATCAAGCTTCATTTTGGAGATGGTTCTCGAATCTTTTAGGTATTGGGGAAATCTAACCCTAATTCTTGGGAGTCAAGCTTCATTCTAGAGATGGCTCTCGAAATCTCTTTTAGACCGTTATTTGGGCAATCTAACCCAGGTCTCAGAGGGTTAAACTTTGTATTGGGGCAATCTAACCCTGATTCTAGAGATTAGTCCTAAATCTCCATCTATCATCAATCGGTATTGGGGCAATCTAACCCTGATTCCAATCTCTTCTCAA
The DNA here is from genome assembly GCA_027943335.1 of Chamaecyparis obtusa. Lineage (NCBI taxonomy): Eukaryota > Viridiplantae > Streptophyta > Pinopsida > Cupressales > Cupressaceae > Chamaecyparis > Chamaecyparis obtusa. The sequence goes on from BSBK01002528.1 coordinate 630,640, forward strand.
GTTATCATTAGACCGTTGTCTTCACAATCTAACTTAGACTTCGGAGAATCATGCCTCGTCCTGAAGGTGATTCTACAATTTGATCTATTTCAATGTCTTGGCATCCTAACCTTGACTTTCAAGGGTTAAGATCCATCTTGGGGATAATCCTAAAATCTCATCTGTCACGTCAGACTATTCTTTGAATCAATGCGCTGCTCACACATCAATTCAAAGAGGGCAAATGTAATAGCCCAAAATTGGCACCTGATAATTTTAATCAATTTTGGTGCATTTTCTTCGATTTCACATCTTTAAAGTCCTATTTACTAGGTAATTTTATCTCTCCTACATGACTTTATTTTGACTTGATGTCAATTGAAAAAACCCTAATTCACATTAATCTCATGCTATAATTAATTCCTAAGTATTCGACTTTATTAGCTAAATAATCCCTATGATAAATTAATTAAATTCTAAAGTCCTAAGTGCTTTAAATTAAATTAAAATCCACCCCCTTAGCTAATACACATAAAAAAAGGAATTAATCTTATTTAGTTATTTGAATGGACACCTCTTTATTTTAATTTAATAATTCAAATTACTCGAACGGTCACCCATATGTGGCAATATTTCATTCTCTTAATTAAATAAATCTTTCAATATGTGTCTCAATTGGGAATGAAGAGGCAACCGTTCATTTTCAAGAACCTCTTCATTCTCTCCCTGGGCTTGTCTATTTAATGAACCTTCTTCCTCATTTGAAAAGGGGCAATTGTGATAGCATCCATACTATAGCGAATTTTAGTCTCAATTATCTTCATATTTCCAAGCTTTTTCATTGCATAATTAGTTTAATTTCTCATTCTAGTATAATATTGCACTCTCATAGAATATAGTTTGATTATTGTTATTAGATTAATCTCATATTTCTTTCAAAAGCACTTTAGATTAATTTGCATCTTCATATTTCTTTCAAGCTTTTAGATTAATTGCACTCATTTCTAGATTGATTTCATTATTTTTCATCTTTCAAGCTTTTGAAAATCCTTCATATTAGCTTGGTCTTAAGGTTGTTGGCTCTCGTTCTAAGAGTAAATCAAACACCCCAGTTAATTAGAAGGCAACAAGTTGAATGGATAGAATCATGCGAATGGGTAATTCATACTCAATTTCATGATTCGATGATCGAGCAATGAATATGTTGTGTTTGTAGCTGGATTAGAGGTCCACATTCAACTTATAACAACAATAACCTCTCTCTATTATGGGAGATTCAAATTTGTTTGAATTTGGCACACCAATCTCGGTTGATGCCAAAATTTGCATTGAGGGTTAGTTGAAAGTTGCACCACTGGGTTTCTTCCAAACCATTCATCCTAGCACCAAATGCTATGTGCAATTACCTCCAGTTGGGTGGGTAAATGCTACTAAAAACCCTGTTTTGACCACAGAGTCACTAGAACATTCATGAACATGCAAGACCAAAGTGTCCCCAAGGTGCACTAAGCACGATTGGGTAGCGCTCTTTCGAGGCATGTATCTCAGACCCCATGAGAGGTATCAGCAAACCATGAGATGCTATAGGATTGTGTTTCTAAGGCCTACAATAACCTCTCTCCATTCTAGGAGAATCAAATTTGTTTGAATTTGGCACGCCAATCTCACTTGATGTCAAAACTTGCAGTGAGGGTCAGTTGAAAGTTGCACCAACGGGTTTCTTCCAAACCATTAGTCCTAACACTAAATGGTATGTGTCATTACCTCTGTTTGGGTGGGTTAACACTTTTGACAACCCCATTTTGACCATAGAGTCACTAGAACATTCAAAAACATGCTAGACCAAAGTGTCCCCAAGGTGCACTATGCACGATTGGCCAACGATCTTTCAAGGCTCATATCTCATACCCTGTAAGAGGTATCGATGAATCGTGAGATGCTATAGGACCATGTTTTTGAGGCCTACAATAACCTATCTCCATTCTGGGAGATTCAATTTTTTTTGAATTTGGCATGCCAATCTCGCTTGATGCTAAAACTTGCAGTGAGGGTCTATTGAAAGTTGCACCACTAGGTTTCTTCCAAACCATTCGTCCTGGCAACGAATGGTCTGAGCCATTAGCTCTCATTGGGAAGGTAAATGCTAGTGAAAATCTCATTCGGAACATGAAGACAGTAGAATGTTCGCGAACATGCCAGACCAAAGTGTCCCCAAGGTGCACTAAGCACCATTGCGTATGTTGGTGAGCATTCTGGTGTGTTAAGAGGCAAAGTGAGACCATTCCTAGGGTAAACCTACCCAACCAGATGTGGTGGAAGCATCGATTTGTGCCCATAATGAACATATGTTTCTTCTCTAAGGGAGATGGGGACATGACCATAAAGGGTCATTGGCAAATGTAAAGAGACCAAGGATGATCATTTGAATGCATTGTGGAATGTGTTTGTGATTTAAAATTGAGTAAATTGATTGTCTATTGTCTTGTTATGACTTCCATGTCCCTATTGCATCATTTCATTGGCATTTAAAGGCAAGGAATTAACTAGTGTCTTGTACAATAGTGTTTGGTTGCAGGGATATGTAAGAAATATGGTGGTAGAGAGACCACAAATGTTGGTAAATGCTGATTGAAGGTGCATGAAGCAACACCAGTCATTTTTGCAAGCATATAATCCAATGGATGAGTATATTTTGTGATGGATCTATGCTATTGGAGTCCATAGGGATGTGTTAGATCCATTGGGGGGATCTAGAGAGATTTGGAAGAGTCTTTTTGAACAAGCCTTGGCCTAGAGACCCTAGAAAGGAGGGTTTGGTACCTAGAATGATAGGTCATTATTTTCTCAATAATAGTTTGACAAAATCTTGATGTAGAAGCATCATTCCATGAATTTTCTTACCGATTCTCATGAAATGATGTGTCTTTGACATGTATAATAGAATTCTAACCTGATACATTGCATAGGATTTGATTTGACAAGGTGATCACCAAATTTGTGAAGTGAACTTTGAAGGATTTTCTTGGTTGAGAGCGTAAGATAAACATAAATATAATGTAGCACATAAATTTTGAATTCACTTAATAATGCGTTACATATGTGAACACATGTAGCACATAAAACGTACACATAATTTTTCTTAAGTCATGAAGCATACATGTAGCACATAGATTATAAAGAATACACATGCATTCACTTAAGTCATGCACATAGCCCACACACATGAAGTTAGGTTATGAATAATGTACTTGAATATACATGAATATACTTAAGGCATAAATTGTACACATGAGTACATACACACAAGCATATTACATACTAATAATGAATAAATGAACACACAATTAATAAATTGGATCAAATATCAAGTTTCATATATATCAAAATGAACAATAATTTTGTACATATTTACAAAATTAACATATCTAGATACAATGTGGCATAAGCCATCTCAAAATGTTTCATATGGCATCTCAAAATAAGAAGTTCAACTAAAAATATTTCTAGGACATCCTATTCTACTGGTGGATCATCAAAATGCAGCTTCTTTGAAGTACTCTTTGGCTCTGATGGATCCTGCATTCAAACACAAAAGTGAAACCCCAAGTTAGATTACTTAATTTATATGGTTTCTACAAATAAAAAATAAAAATTCAAAATCATAGTCAACAATAATAAATAAATAAATAACTAAAATTGAACTCTCATGTACCTCACCTCTCTGTCTCCTCACGCGGACAAGAGACCTAATATATGTCCTTGGTAGTGAAGGGACAATGCCACCAATGTCGACTCCGACCTGTATATGTTTGCGAACATGAGATTGATCTACAAGAACTATACTATTTAATGTTAAATCCTTGGTAGCAAATATATGTTTACAAAATAACTGAATTAGTATTAAAACTTATCTATGTTGAACTTTCTTCAGAAAATGTCGGTTGAGTCATCGACGATACAAAACCTTGGCATTATGCCTCCCTCAAACTAGGGGTGACCTACAAAAGTCAAACAGATACTTCATACAATAATGACTTGATCATATTATATATACTTGATAGTAAAATACACACAAATAACTTTAGAAATATACGTATCGTGTGGCTATCATTGTGAATTGAGATGCCTGTGACTCTATCATGGTGAAAGGGTCTCACAACATCATCAGACACCACCCTCTGTCAAATAAACCATGTAAATTAAAAATGAGTACGCACAACTGACAAGTATACATGTATGCATAAACAATCTAAATTACTTAATTACCTTCCCCTTGTCAACGCTAGATGCTTGAACCCCCTCACATTTCCCCCCGGTGGCAACTGGTGACACTTGTGTCAGTATGTAATAAGATTATCGTAAAAATTAGAAAACACATGTACATATACTATTATAATAAAAGGAAATCAATGAGTACATTAAAACATATGTACCATGGAAGTGTCAAGACCAAATGATATGGCTGAAAGTGTGGACCCCTCCACTTGTGCAATCTCCTCCTCCACCATCAATTGAACATAAATATAACACATAAAAAAATATAAGTGGGAAATCATTATAAGAAAATTCTACTAAAAATATGAATGTTTAAAATTAAATACAATGTAACAAGTGAACTATTTATCCTTACCGTAATAGTAGGAGTCCATGGCTATGTATGCCCTTGATACACATCTTCATGAGGTGCTTCAGTGCCTGTAGTGTGCTATGTAGTATCGTCCACCTCAAAGATGTAGTTATATGCATCACTACCATTCAAGGGACCTAAGCACAGATTCTTGCACATAATGCAAGTGTGGGGCACAAAAACATGTGAGCTCATGGAGGATGTGGAAGGGCCAGAAGCATCAACACAAGGAGGCAACAATGCTGCACTTTGCATAACTAGTAGATCACTCAAGGTGTGAATGGCTTGAACAGTTTGTGAGCCAGCCTCAACAATAATATCAAGATACTGCATTGTAGGAGGTGGTGAAATCTTGGGAGGGGGGACATATGTGTGGGATTTCATCCGGTGTGCCCATGGCCTATCCTGAGGAGCACCTAAGCCTACACCCTGGTTCGGTCTCATGCTCCAATAATTTACCTTGTGACCGAGCACAAATTCAGCATATAATTTTTTAATGAAATAGAATGGGACATCCAAATTGCTGTGAGGTGGTCTATCAAAAACCATCTACTAGCGGTCCCAAAAGTTGTCACGTATTGCATCATTTGTGCACCATTTAATTGACAACTTGGGTTTTTTAGGGTCCACTTTTAAACCAATTTTTGGATCCACAAAAAGATTACATATGTCATGTTTAGGTTCATAACTTGATCATAATCAAGCCCATCGTCAAACTGGATGTGCATGGAATTGCGCCAAAGAAGTGCAACATTATGTTGTTGTGTAAGTTTCTCCATGTTTTCAATAATGGAGTTCAACGTGGAAAACATGGGGCGCAATGTGGAGATATTGGCATATGTGATATGATATCCTCTAGGTTGATATAGATTGTCTCCTATGAGATCCTCTAAACGTCGAGGGTTTGAGACTGGTTTGTCTTCTGAAAGTGGGGGATTGTTTGGAGGTGGTTCTAGATTATCTGTGGGATCATTGGGAGGGTTTTTTGATTGGTTTGAGTCCATGTCTAATTACAATTAAAACCCAAATAGACAATTATAATGAATTTAAAAAAATAATAAAGAATCTCATTTAAACCCTAGTTTTTATATAAAAAACTACAAATTTTAATTTAAAAACAATACAGACTTAAAAATTTAACTTACCTAGTGATGTTGTGAAAATCAGATAGGAGATTCTATCGGATATCCGAAACCCCCAGAGCTGTATTCAATATTTTCACAATGAAAATGTTGAATGTGGTCGTGGGCTACAAATATAATTTACTGGCAAAAATTGGATATTTGATTAGGCTTGTGCTTTGGCTTTTGGCTTGGCTAGGTGTACTGACACCCAAACCTACAAAAAAGTCAACAAAATTTTTAGTGCGCTTTTGGACGAGTGAAAAGTTCATTTTTTCACATCACCACTTTTTGGCATACCATGATCCTGCACATACCCAATAATTGCATAATAGTATTGGATGTCTCTTGAAATTGTGTATGTCAAAATAGAGAGCTTTCATGTCCTCATTTAGGGGTTCAAAATTAACAAGTCGACCACAATTAAGATAAAAAAATGAAACACCCCCACATTGGGCCCGGAGCCCACTAAAACTTAATCTTCAGGACAAGGCTGAATTGGGTTAGCCTTGTCTAGGACTAGGCCAAATTCGGCCTCGTCCCAAAGAGGCTAATTTTAAAAAGTGGTCTCATGGTTTGGGCAGTGTGAAGAGTTTCGAGGAGAGAAGACACAAGGAGTGGGAAATCAAGCATAAACACATTCGAATCTAGAAATCACTAAAATAAGGCCTAATAGGTCCTAGAGCTTCCAATTAAATGAGTGCCAACTTTTTAGGATGGTAGAAATATATAGGTTGATGGTTGGCATTATTAAGAAGAATCAAAACATAGTTTTCCACATTAAGACATTTGTTTCCAAATTTTGATATCAGTTACAAATTTTCATGTTTTAGGTGTGCAAACCTTGTGTCTCATCCTTTAATTGGCTTATTGAATAAAGATTTATCTTCACAATATTTAGTTTTGAACTTGTAGATAAAGAAGGATGTTGTTTTGTCAATAAATAGAATGATGAAAAATGTGGGTCCTTAGCCTAGAAATATAAAATAAGAACTTCTTTAATCATTGTTTCCACTTTCATTGGGAATAATAAATTAGGTTTAACTTCAGCCCTTTTAGGAGAGCTAAGCATTGTGGTTGATTGTTCACTTCTTTTGAATATGGATTTTGATATGAAAATGCAAGAACTAGTTTCCATGACACAAAATTGACAAGATTCTACATAAATTGATAGATAGAGAACATAAAGTCAACATAGAAGTGCATTACCTAGAAATCATACTAAAAGGAACCTAGTACAAAAATTTGGAGTTGAAAATGTTGGTCAAGTGTGTTAGGCACCCTGGACTTGAAGGTGCTTCTGTTAGTGAAAACTTTAGATTCAAAATTAGGACGCTCTATAGACCATTCCCTCTTAAATTTTGCCAAAAGTGCTAGTCAAGTGTGCAAATTGGCATGGACTAGGAGTTTTCACTTGTTCAAAGTTTGTTACTATTTGTCTTAGTTCTCTATTCACAATTTTGAAGATTTTTGGTTGTCAGATATGTCACCTACACATAAACAAGAGGGAAAAGTGGTTATTTTTTATAGGGGCTTGACTAATTCAAACCCCATGTTGGTGCTTCCACCTCCACTACAATAATAATGACAAAAGTGAGATATTACCCTTGGTAGGTTAGAGACTAAATTTGAAATGAAATAGTAAATTGAATTGCTGAATTGAAATGATATTACCTTAGGATTAATGGTGATGCAATACTCTTTAATTAATCCCCCCAAGTGTGATACAATAACATGACAAATCGTAAAAAGTTCATCTTGAAAACATACTTGAAAATAGATGGTTGTAGCTTGATGCTCCTTGTATTCATATCTGTTCTTGGAAGGAAATATGAATGCTTGAATTATAACTTGTGGATTTTTAATTGATGCTTATGAAATATAAATTATTGCCTTACATAGGGTTCTCAAGGTATTTTCACATTTAGGCTGACTTCCAATAGTCATTAACAAAACATGGGTATCCCAAAAGTGGCACTTGCAAATGTTCAAACTTGGGCTCTTTTGGAGGGTCTAAGGTGTTAGGTGCCAGAGTCTAGCCAAAAAGAGACAAAAGAAAGATGGTTGCAAAGCACACAAGTCTATGACATAAGGTTTGGTGACCTCACGAATTAATGACGATAGTTTGGATGAGAGAAGGCCAAAATGGGCTTGAAATGATCCAGAAGACGACATGCTAAAACAAGGTCCCAAAAATTAAGTGTAAAATACACAATAATTAAAATTTATAAAACTCCATCCACAATTCAGCATAATTCTCAAACTATAGCGATTAAATTTGGTGGTCGTCACAAGCAAAGACAAGTTCAAATGCATATGCAAATCTAAATTCAAAATTTTCCGCAAAGAATCTGGCACCAAAACTAGTTTGAAGAAAAGCAGCTTGTTAATAATGAAGAATCTGCCCATGTAGAAGCAAATTCGCCTGCAACAGTCCAACCAGCTTCCAAATGCCAATCCAAATCAACAACAAATATAAGGCAAAACAAATGCCAATATACAACCAAATTCAAAGGATTCGTTCTACACTAACACCTAAACCAAGTTTTACCTCAAGAAAAGGTATGCCCACAGTACAAAAGACCAAATCAACGTTGTACTTTCAAATCGTAGCCGAAATGGATTGAAATGAATGCCAATGTCAAGTTGGTGTGCTTGGAATCCAAATCAGACGTCAGTGTGAAATCAAAATGATATGGTCATAATGTGCGAGGTCAAAAGCAAAATTTTCAACTCTAAAATGGATTCAATAGCCAAAATTCCACATAAAGTGATAGGGAAGTATGACAACAAATTGAGCCACTTTTCTATTCAAAAGGAAGAAAATCCATCCGAGGGTTTCACACCGACGCATACGGAGCTAAATACATATTTGCTTACAAATAACAAAAATGACTGAATGCTTTTTTGCAATTTCATCAGCTTGATGAAAATGAAGGCAACTTTTAGTTTGATGGAAATGAAGGCAACTTGCCCACAAATCATGCTCAAACTTGGTTGAAATGGCATTCTCGCAAAACATCTTAAAATGTCTCAAGTTCGACTCTCAATCAACCTCTACATCGCAACAAATTAAATGGGAAATCAATGAAAATATTGAATGGCAAATCAACCTCCACATGCAACTACCAAACTTGATGGTCACTGATTTAACTGGCCGTCACAAAGTCCAAAGACACCAAAGATTGAGTCAAAGGTAGTTTTGAAGATGCATGACATAAATATTATCCAAATTTTAAAAAGGTATTTGCACCAACTTATTGTTGATTTATACTGAATTTGCGTAATTGTACATCGATTCTACTAAATTCACCCCAAATCTTCATATAATTTTTCTTGCAAAATCATTTTCATCTCTATTGCACTAGCAAAGACTCTAATATCATGTGAGATTTAGCTATAACACTAGGCAGATGAAACAACAAATGAGGAAGAAATGGAGAGCATAAGATAAGATGAAACAACAAATGAGGAAGAAATGGAGAGCAAAAGATAAGATGATATAGTGAGCGAGATGAATGAGTGTATAAGAGTGAAGTACAAATATATAAGAGATGTTCCATCTACCAACCCACCTCACATTATTTGTTACATAGGAAAGACACAAAAGCACTTAAGTAGAAACACAACATTACAAACATATTACGAAAATAGAAGGAAGTTCATCAAGTAATGCATAACACTAAAAAAATTGCAATTGATAGTATAAACCCAAAAATCTTACATTAAAGGGAATATTTAAGCTTGACATAGTAGAATACATTAACTTGAAAGCCTTATAAATAAAATAAGGAGTATAAGCCAACTACAATTCTTTATTGTGTTATTTTAATTAAATGCATGGCATATTTCAGAATGTTTGAAAATGATTTATTTAATATGCAACAATAGGTGGAGTATTTAGGGATAGTATTCAAGACTAATTTTTAGGTTAGAATGGATAAATGACACTAATTTTCATGTTAGTCCTACAACCACTATCCCCACCTTCACCCTTGATGTATACTATCATTAAAACTAGATATAGTTGAAAATAAAGGCGATTCTATGCTTAGTTTTCAAAATTCTATTAAATGTGCTTTGGCACATCACATATCTTTAGAATTCAAGGTTATAACAAAACTATTACTTGTTGGTAGTTTGGTACCTTATTTTGAGTTATAGTATAAAAAAAATGATCTAGAAATTCACTCACAATCCTTCAATGCAACATGTCATGATTATGATAGGTTTTTTCTATTACTCTTTAAAATTATTTTATACAATGGTTATATTCATTACCTCATGGTTCTAGCCATTATTTTGATCAACTACATGTAACTTTCCTAATCTATTATTTCATGAAACAAACCTCAAAATTGTTATTTTAACTTATTAAGTTTACCCAAGTGTCAATCGAGAATGTCGATCAATATTTACAATTTCAATCATTTTGTACTAAAATAAACCAACTTCGGTTCTTGATTTGAACACTAACTTTTTTTTTTAATACAAAATCTATTATTGTCTCTTTATGATAATGTTTATTTGAATAGAAACACTTCATTCATAGAATTTTTTCCTCAAGTTAAAAATTTTAAATTATACACCTCCATCTTATAATATTTCAAAATTAAAAAATTTCATTACCTTCGAAAAAGGAAAATCATAAAAAAGAAAGTATGTACAACTTAAATAATGTAGAGCTCCATTATTATAACACTCTTTTCTTTAAGACTCAAGTTCATAATTTTTATAAATTTAAATGAGTTTTTAGATAAAATTAATTAAATTCTTATTAAATTATTTTTCACCAATTCATCGGTTGAAACTATCTAAATAGTTATGCAAGGGTTAATGAACATTTATTTTGTAATTATCATAGAGTTAATAATAACTACACACAAATTTGCAGCACAAATTTGCATGACTCTTATGTACTATTATACCTATCTTAGATAAATTTATGTATAATAAATCAATAGATACCATTCTTGAAATTCTTGTTACATTTATGCAATAAATTAAATATTTGTATTTTATTATTTTTAAATATAAAATAATAATTCATTTAAGTTTAGGAAATATTTTATTGTTAAATGACATCATTAGTATTATTTTCTTATTATTAAACACTAATATTTTTTCCCCTTTCAAATAGTTTTAAATTTATTACATATTTTTATTTTAAGTTTTTGATAGATAATGGCTCGTACCCAAATAATTTTATTTATTGACTTAAAAATTTACAGTTACAATCATGGTTCAAGCGAGCATACTGATAGGAAAGAACCAGGGAGAAAACCTCAGGTTGTAGCTCGTGAGACTTAAATTCTACAAATGTTTACAAAAATTTGGCATATAGTCAATCCTATTTACAAAGTATATATCCCATTTAGATGGGCCAAAGATGATACTAATAAAATAATACATATTTAAGATGTTTTTTTATTAGGTAAAACAAGTTTTGAATGGGCCCTGAAACCATATACAGTCAGTTTTTGGAGGGAACCATAACCCTTTACATTAGCTAAGAAAGATAGGAAATATTAGCATCGACCATGGAAAGACAACTGGGGAATGAGGACATAGGCTTTACATAACACCTCAGCACAGATGACTAGCTGAACAACAAGCAATCCAGCAAATCAAAATGACAACAACCACAAAAAGAAAAGACTATAGAGCTCAAGCTACCCCAGACCTAAAGCCATAGCTTTACATCAATCTAGGGTTTTCTGGCTCCTTGAACCAGTAGTATGCATTTTTATCTTGGCTCCCATTACCGTGATAACCAACCAGAACTAGGGTATTCAGGCACCCCAAGCTAGATGTTTGGGTTTTGAAATGGCTCCCATAACCGTTCTAGGTTTTAACCTGGAACCCAAAACCAGCATGGTGGTAACAGTCCACCCTTGTAGAACCAAACATGAATGATAAATAGCAGCTTAAAATTTTAATCAGATTTAACTTGAGCTGCACCAATAGATAGGGGTTTTGAAAGGCTCCCTCAAACTTCACCAATGACGTGGGGAAAAGAAAGTCTCCCCAAACCACTAAGCCACACTCTACCAGGAGAAAGAAAGTGCAGGAAAAAAACTCTGGCATTAAGAGCACCCTCCAATACAGGCCAAGCTCCACAACAAAACTCCTTCATCCCACTTTCGTCCAGCAACAAGCTGCCTCTATAGACTGATCCTCCTCCTCAATAAGAGCTTCCACCTCAATAGAAAGTGGGAAAGGAGGGAGAAGAAGAGAAGTTGGTTGAAACCCTTGGGACTAGGAGTGAAACCCCTCCTCAATAGGGATCAACACCACAGAATGGAGAGTGAAGAGAGAGCCAACACTCCAACACATCAACCCTCCAAACCTGGGCAATAAAAGAGAAAAGAAGCCTCTCCACACCAAAGCATCGAGAGGCAAAACACACCTCTGGAAGCTTTGCCACAGGGCAACAACAAAGAGCACCATTAAAATAGAGAGGAGGGAAACAAAAATGATAGAAAATAAACATCCCTCCTGCTTCAATGAAGAATGAGCTCCAACAACCATCCGGCCCAAAAGCACATAGGAAGAATCAACAGCCAGCAAAAAGAGCCCCAAAAGCCAGCCACAAAATGAAAGGAAGGGATGAGGACAGGGTATAACACCACCAACAAAGCCTACACAGGGTAGGTCTAGCAGATCCCAGAGTCCACAAAATCCACACCAGTCATCCACACACCGAGAAAGAGCCCAAGGAAAAAGGGCTTCATAGACAAGAGAGGAGGTGGCCGCAGCACGAGAATCTCCAGCCATCCCGACACAAACCAAGGAGGTAGCAGACCAAAGCACGCTGAGCACAAGAAGAACCCCAGCTGGTAAATCTTGTAAATCCTCAAGTGGGTCATCTTCATCATCTCCCGACTCACTTGGCTCCTCTGAGGAACCAGAAACCCTAGCACCGAAAGCCCTGCTCCCACTCCCGCTCCGCTCCATGATCATGATCCCCTTGAAGAAAAGGAACAACATACATATTTAAGATGTTATTACTACATGGTATTTAACATTTCTCTAATCCATCTGAACTTCTTGACATCAATCACAGGTCCAATTGAACACTATCTCCAACTCATCTATATATAGGAAATACCAATATTATGAAATAACATCACATCCATAATAGTACCACACAAATACTTCTTTATCAACATAGGGGTTGTCTTACCTGCATAACATATTACATCCACCAAAAATTCTCCAGAATACTTGGTAGTCTTCAAATAGTAATATCAACACAAAATATGAGATAATGGTTGGAGCCAATAATACAACAGAACTTCCATATAGAGTATCAAAGGGGTTTTACTAAATCTAGGTTTCAAAATAACTAGCTAGATTCAATCTACCAGTTTATAATATTAGATATTCAAATTTGATGCAACTAAAAACTTAATTAGTATTATAATGCCAAAAATAAACTTGTACTATACAATCTTTGTCAAGAGATCCTTATGCCTAAACTACTATAGGACCCCGATAGAGTCTACCACCAAGGCACACATATTCTCTCAATATTGACATAGCGAAGGGAAGCTACTAGTTGATTGAAACTAGTCCCAGTTGAAAGATGTAATGCCTCACTAGGGAACCCAAAAGAAATTAACCTAAAACATGTTACTAAGTTTATAGAATAATTTTTTTCTTAAAAGTTTACGAACAATAATGAATAATAAAGAGGAAGAAATATAACATAAAGACAATACATACTCATAAGTATAACTCATTAACATATCACAAGTCTTAAGGGTTTCTTGATGTAGAATTACATAAATATAAAATAATCTATTAAGTACAATAACCATTCAAATAAATTACATAATATTATAAAAGAAAACCCAAATAAAACTGAACCATAAGGTATTCATGATAACCTACATCCACTACACAAGTCGTAGGGTATGAGAGAGAGAGAGAGAGAGAGAGAGAGAGAGAGAGAGAGAGAGAGAGAGAGAGAAAGGGAGGGAGGGTATTTAAGGGGAGATAAGTGTGAGAGTGAGAGTGCAAGAAGGGGGGATGCGAGACATGAGTTAGAGATAGATAGTAATAAGGGAGAAGAAATGGTGAGAGGGGGAGGGAGATGAGAGAAAGAGAGAAGGGGGAGGGGAAGATATGAGGTAGAGAGAGAGAAGGGGGATGTGGAGGGGGAGAGAGATAAGGTAGATAGAGAAAGAGGATATATATATATATATATAGAGAGAGAGAGAGAGAGTTGAATGTATACTACAATTCTTTCTCTATCTCTCCCTTCCCCCCCCTCTCTCTTCCCTACATCTCTCTTGGTCTCACCCCCTAACCCTAAAACTAAAACCATAATCCATCAACCCTAAATCACTTCTCCCTTGTCCCTCTCTCTTTCCCCTAGCTCTCTCCCTCTTTTCCTTCTCTCCATCTTCTCCACCTCGCCCCCATGTCCCCCTCTTTCCCCTAAACCCTAATGTTTAGATATGGATCCTAATTAGAGTCAAGAGTTAACTTTCACCCACTTTTATTAGCGCAGTTTCCCCCTAAATTATTGAACAAAGGTTTTGGGATAGTGACCCTTGTAGGGGTTTGCGGGTAGAACCCCCAATGGAGTCGAGGGGCAATGCCTCTTGCAGGGTCAAAGTGCAGTACCCCTCGCAAGGTCGAGGGGCAGTGCCCCAGGTACACTCCTTGTAACAGTACAGGGTGGGGTCGAGGGGCAACACCCCTGCCACCAAGACCAAATTAGTACTTTGAGAACCACACAAAAGTCCATGGAGCACGCCATTTCTTGAATGAAATGTTGGATTTTTAAGTTTGGCGCATGCCATATATGGTGCATGTCATATATGGTGCATGCCATATATGGTGCATGCCATATTTAGAAGTTTTTCTACATGTTTTTATTACCATATTTGGCTACGCTAAATAGGCTTAGTGTGCCAAAATTGAGGCTCGACATGCCAAACCATGTGACTTGCGCCATATATGGTGTGTGCTATATATGGTGCACACCATATGCTTTTTGGGGGACCAAAAATTTGAGTGGCATCTTTTTGGTCCCCTATCTTTGTGGACTTACCCTTCAATAAGATCATATGTAATATGAATAGAAGCTCTATCATACAAATCTTGAACAAATTCTTTAAAAGCTCTACAATTGACAAGGATTGAGAATAACTACGATGAAAGAGACAGAATGTACTACCATTTTTTTTCTTATTATTATTTTATATATCTCATAAAAGGAAAAGTATTGTTTTTTCAGGTTTAGGTTTCCAAAAGATTCTCTAGGTTATAAAATCTAAGAAAATGTTCCAATGGATAGGCTAAGTTATTTTTTGCAGGGTAGGAAGATTAGGCTTTGGTACAAGCATGGGTAAGGAAGGAGGATGAAATCCAATATTTTCTCTCTAAGTGTATTGGTTTGGAGGTCTATAGGGACTTGAATTCCTTGTTCCATTTTTTCAAGACCTTTTCCACTATAACCTTGTTTAGAAATGATATTAAAAAACCAAGCTTGTAATTCATTTGAAAAAGTGAAGAGAAGGACTTTCATCATAAACCTCATTGAAATTTATTGTAAATGTATAATTTGAAGGGCCAAAGGGATGAATAGAGGAAGGAGGGATCCTTTTCATTCACATATTCACCATTTCCTTATTGACTTGTGGAATAGAGGTTTGTTAAGAAGGGTTCTCATTGTCAATAGTTTTACCCCTACTCAATGTTATATTAGGTAGCATATCATCAAGGAAATGCATAACATAATCTTCTCTTAAAATGTTTTGATGTCTAAGATAAGCTCTAGGAGAATGAGGAGCTTCTAAGGTGATATATAGGTGTTAAAATATTTGAATCTTGTCCCTCTTGTACCAAAGTAACACTTTGAGAAGAGGATTCATCATTTCCCAGGTTAATGTTCCATTAGAGAGATCATTGGGAGGAACATTAAAGTATTCCTCATGATTAATGGATACTCTAGGAGAGATACAAGGGTTATTCATATCAATATCATCCCTAAGAGGATTATCAAGGGTCACATTTGAAACATCCACTATGTTTTTAATGTAATTCAAGTAATTAATGATCATATGCAAGAATATTATCATATATAAACACGAAATGTGTATGAAATATTTTTAAAAGAAGTGAATGCAGGAAACATCTTTAAAGACCTTATGATGCAAAAAATTAAAATGCAATGGATCAATGAAAATATTATGAAGTGAAAGAATCCATCATACACATGGCTTTGATATATATAATAAGCAATGTAAGGGTGGTCCCACAATAGTGCGTCTCACTTTTTGGCCAACTTTGACACAGAGATCACAATTTTGAGAAAAAATCTCACTTTCAAACACATGTTGCCACAAAACTATTAGGAATTTGAAGATGATGTAAACTAGAGTCTTTTAGATTTTTGTTTCTAGTTTTTAAATATTTAAAAAAATAAAAATAAAAAATCATTTAAATTCATTTTTCCTTCTCCTTCTAAAAGTGGTTTGCGTGAAAAAACAATGTTTTTAAAGAGGTACTGTCACTTGGATTAGCATAACTTTTTTTTAAAATACGATAATGATGTAATTCTTTCAAGATTATATTTTTAACTTCAATATCTAAAGGATGCAATTGGTTTTATTCATTTTGGATCAATATTTCATAGTTTATTAAGTTTTAAAGTGATAGTAACTATAATCTAGACATAAGGTCACTTGGATCGCTCTAACTTGATCTAGTTATATCAAAATATATATATATTTTTTTAATAGAAAGGTAACACAAATACGCTTTTCCTACATATTTTTCATAATTTTTTTTTTTATCATTTACTATTTTTCCTGAAGTCGTGAAGAGACAGGTTGTTGAATGACCAAACAACCTATGTTTAGTTAAAGTAATATTTAAAAGTGATAATAAATTCAATATGTATTAAAATTATATTCATTAGAAAGCTTATTCTGAATAGCATCTTTTGACATCATTTGTTTGAAAAAATCATCTTGTTTAGTCCTTGTTTCAGGCCTCGAAAGACCATTTTTCTGCAGTTGAGTTGTTTTCTAAGAGCAATTTTTTTTTTTTGGCTTCGTGCGAAGACAGTCTTCGCACGAAGCCACCTGAGGGTCTTCGTGCGAAGACCCCTTGCATGAAGCCCCCTGAGTGAAAATTCCGGTGGCTAGAATTTTTCCTAGGGGTACTTCGCACGAAGCATCCTAGTCGGCCATTAAAATATTTTTAAATTTTTTTTTAAAAATGGTATAAAAGTAAAATTTTTCATTTCTATTTTACATCAAATCGCAATTAATAAATTCACATTTTCTATTATTTAAGGCATTTTTTGAAGAAGGAATTTTTGTTGACGATCTTGTGGAAGACATTTTTTGGAGCTCGAAGAAATGGGGAACAAGAAGGGAAGACAAAGTAAATCTTCTAGAAAAAGGTCACCCGGTACTGAACAAAGAAATCGTGAAGCTGCATTGGCATATTATCATAAAACTAAAGAAGCTGAAAGACAAGCTGAAGTAGGAGGGTCAAGTCAAGTTGAAGAATTTCACATTGAAGAAGGGTCAGAATTACTCCCTAGAGAGGCTCAAACAATTGATGTTGGAGAAGGGTCAACATCATGTGCTCCTACTGGTATGAATGAACTTTTAAATTTAGCTCAAAGTGTAAAGAAAAATATTAGCTATAGAAACTTAGATCATTTACTTACAATGAATGTGGACACTTTGAGATCACTTGCTAATGCTCAACAATTAAGTCTTGCTAAGAAGAGATCAATGAAAATGATAGCAAGAGAAATATTGGGTAAATTTGATAATTTTGAAACACTTGAACAAGCTCAATTGCTTTCACTTATACTTATAGACAAAAAGTTGAAAGGGGCATTAAAATTATTGGGTATAGACACATCATCAAAGAAGAGAAAAGTTATTGACATGCAAACTGATATGATTAAAAATCTTAAGAAAGGTTTGAACCAGTTAGGGAAGCGAGATCTTAGACTATAGATAAGTCCATTACAAGAAAAGTTATGTTGACATCCATTGTAGGTAATAGTATGAGACGAAAAAGAAATATATCTTCACTTTCATCTCACATTGGTTTTAATAGAAAAACAATATCACGATATGTTAATAAGAGAATACTTTTGGATGATAGCACCTTGGAAGGCAATTGGGCAATCATGTGTAGAGCTCCTCATTCTGATAGGATTGATGAAGAATTTTTTTTTTTGATCACATCATTTTGGAATGATAATACACGTCCTTCATCAAACACTAGAGATGTTATCAGACATAGAATTTCAGCTAATCAATATGAATATCATACGAAACATTGGTTGGACACAACACAACATGAAATGTATGTGTCATTTTGTAGTTCAAATCCTAATATAAAGATTGGGCAAACATTGTTTGGAAGATTGAAGCCATATTATATCAAGACAAACAAAGTGTTTGAAACTTGTTGTCGTTATCATATTGAATTTGATCTCCACTATTAAGTTTTTCGAAAGTTTGTAGAAGACACTTATGGTTTTGAAAAGGCTCCTCCTACTAGACAAAGTGAGATCATCTCATCCATTTTATGTGACAAAAGAGATGATGTAGCTGGACAAATAAATTGCATAAAAGGAATATGCCAAACATGTGCCGATTTGTCTCTTTTTCCTTTGAAAAATGAAGATATTGATGTAACAAAGATGGTAAATTGCAAGAGTTACAAATATGTAAAGAATGAAACAAAATTTGGGAAATAATCCAAAAGGTTAGAATATGTTGAAGAGGAGATAAATGTTGGAGTTTTTATGGAAAAATTTAAAAAATTGATTCAACCCTACATTCATCATGCTTTTTTTGCAAAGTGGCAAGCACAACAATTTCAAACACTGAGAGACAATTTCCCACTTGGAACTATTGTATCAGTTGTTGATTTTGTAGAAAATTATTCTTTTGTTCATCAAAAGGCAATTCAGTCAGAATACTATTTTTCAAAGCAAATTACTATTATGGTACATGTGTGTTATCGACATGCACAATTAGATTTGGATGGTATTGAGAGCACATTTGAAGCACAAGTCATCAAGAAGGAATATTATTTTTATATAAGTGATGATAGAGAGCATGACATTCATTATGTGGAACACTGCTTCAAGATGTTTTTTGAAAATGTGAAAGAAAAAGGTATAAATTGATAAACATTATGTTTGGTCAGATGGATGTGCTGCGCAATTTAAATCATCAAGACCATTTTATGCACTATGTATATATCATCGTAATGAAAACATACCACATGTCTGGAGTTTCTTTGAGAGTGGACATGGAAAAGGTGAACATGATGGTGCTGGAGCTTGCATCAAACGTGCTATATGAAAGTATCAAACGAATTATAAGGGAGTGCATATAAAAAATGCACGTGATGTGGTTGAATGGTGCAAGACACATTTCACGCCAAATGAGAATGACGCGTCATCGGGATTGACTCAGGCGGTGCCATATAGAAAATTTTGAGAGATAAAAGGTATGCACACATTTTTTAATTATTTGAAAGTGTTTAAAATTTTAATGATATTTTTCATTCAAATTATATTCATATAGAATGTATTAAATATATGTGCATTTGTTCAGGTGTGGATAGAAAAATTATGCATGGTTGCAATAGGATAGAAAATACGCGATCTTTGCATTCAGTTATGAGTACGAATTGTCGCAATTGGATGTTGAACACTAGGGACTACTCATGCTTTTGTTGTCACTGCATTGCTAACAATTATGAGGAATGTATCAATCAAGATCGTGGATATGTGGGTGCATGGAATCTAGTGCCACTAGTTGTTACTGATACATTTGATAGAGACGAAGATGAAAACTTTGATGATGTTCCTTTGATTTCTACTGATTATGATCATATCTCAGGATTGGTCAAAATTGGTAAGTATATATATAAATTTCACATTATATGGTACACTGAGTTGCACATGTATAGATCATGTAGATATAGATAGATCTATAGATTGAAGTAAGTATTTATTTTAATATCTCACACATGTATATATAAAAATTTATAGTGCAGGAGATGTCTTTGCAGTGATTGCTGAGAGTAAATGTAGAAGGAGCTGATTATTATTTACTACGTTGTACTGCAGAGAGGATGAAGTTACTTGAACTTGAAGAAAGTGATGGAATGTTGTTCCCCATAGGTTTGTATATCTAGTTTACATCAATATATTGAACTCAATTTGTAAATTTTAAATTTCAACCTTTTAACAAAATTCAAATTGAGTTTGTTTAAATTTATATATTGTTAAACTATGTGACTTGTAGGTTCAGTTGTTTTAGAGGGAACATATTTCAAACAAATCAAAGTAATTCAACATGGTATTCACTTTGTTGATTACGAACCAGACAATAAGGTGTTCCAATATAGTCACCTAGTAGTTGCCACATCCATTTGTCTTCATACAGTTAAATCTCAACGTGGACGTCGTAAGTGGAGACTAGATAGTGAGGATCATGAGATAATATTATAGGTTCTCCATGAAAGGTCTGAACCACTTGAGTTGGTCTAAAAAGTTTAATACATGTATACTTATTTGTTGTGTTGGGACCTATTTGATATCTGTGGATTAAATTTCATTATACTTTATTTATATATTTAAACATATGATAGGCTATAATTTGTTGATATATGATGAACCTATTTGATGGTTCAATGGTTTTAATAAATAGAATTTTATACGTATACTTTGATTATTCAATGATTTTTATAGATTTCATGTTAGTTAAAGATTTTATGTATGCTTGAAATTAGTTATATTACTTATGACATGTGTTAGTTCTAGAATTAGTTAGAATATAGTTATTATCCATTAGTTACATGTATTAACTAGTTATATTTTATGATATTAATTATAGATCCCAGGTTAAGACCTCCCCTTAAGACACTAAAAAATGATGAAATTAGTTATATTACAAGTATGACATGTGTTAACTTTGTAGAGTTAGTTAGAATAGTTATTATGGACATTAGTTACATGTATTAACTAGTTATCTTTTATGATATTAATTATAGATCCCAGGTTAAGACCTCCCCTTAAGACAGTAAAAAATGATGAAATTAGTTATATTACAAGTATGACATGTGTTAACTTTGTAGAATTAGTTAGAATAGTTATTATGGACATTAGTTACATGCATTAACTAGTTATCTTTTATGATATTAATTATAGATCCCCTTAAGACCTCCCCTTAAGATCTCCCCTTAAGACACTAAAAAATGATGAAATTAGTTATATTACAAGTATGACATGTGTTAGTTGTACAATTAGTTAGAATAGTTATTATGGACATTAGTTACATGTATTAACAAGTTATCTTTTATGATATTAATTATAGATCCCCTTAAGACCTCCCCTTAAGACATTAAAAAATGATGAAATTAGTTATCATATCATCTAAATAAATCATCTAATCAAATAAAATCATAGATCATCTAATCAAATATCATATATCATCTTTCAAACAAATCAAACTAATATCATCTAATCGAATAAAACCATCTAATCTCATCATATATATCATCTAATCTTGAATAAAATCATAGATCATCTAATCAAATAAAACCATCTAGTCAAATCATATATCATATAGATCATCTAATCAAATAAAATCATATCATCTAATGGAATAAAACCATCTAATATAATCATATATCATCTAATAAAAAAAATCATATCATCTAATCGAATTAAACAATCTAATCTAATCATATCATCTAATCGAATAAAACTATCTAATCTAATCATATCATCTAATCAAATAAAATCATAGATAATCTAATCAAATAAAATCATCTAGTCAAATCATATATCATATAGATCATCTAATCAAATAAAATCATATCATCTAATGGAATAAAACCATCTAATCTAATCATATATCATCTAATAAAAAAAAAATCATATCATCTAATCGAATTAAACAATCTAATCTAATCATATCATCTAATGGAATAAAACCATCTAATCTAATCATATCATCTAATCGAATAAAACTATCTAATCTAATAATATATATCAAGTAAATGTGTCTCATATCATATAATCTAAGCATAGATCATCTAATCAAATATATGTATGTCTCGAATCATAAACTAAGTCTCAAATAAAATATATGTTCAACATGTCCTAAACTAGGGAGTCATCTAGGCGCATACAAATAGAGCGACCCTCTGAGTGACTGCCACGAGCATCCTTTGACTATGAGACATCAACTAAGCCCTGTGAATATAAATGCATGTATATATGATAATAATCTAAAATAATTAAAATATTATAAATGCATATTTAAACTTACATATTTTTAAAACATACCTGAGCACTAGTAGGTGTATCATCTACTTGTAAAGCAGTGATTGACTCCTGCAAATTTAGTGTACAACAGTTGGTTATATACACATGTGCATAGTAGATATATTATGTAAAGTACTTGAAATATAAACATGTACATGTATGTTGGATGGTAATGCAGGTAACCAAAAAAAGATAGCAGATATTCTGAACACAGGGAAGGGGAAGTTCCTTCCCAAAGAACAATGAAAGTCAATACTTGGAATGTTAGGGGTCTAAATGCCCCTAACAAATAGCGATTAATCAAAAGATACTTAAGAAACTTTGACTCCGAAATCATTATGTTACAAGAAACTAAGCTTAATAAAGATGAAATTAACAAGTTTAGTAAAAGACTAGGTATATGGAAGTCAGAATATGTCCCATCAGTAGGCCTCTCTAGTGGTTTGGTAGTTCTATGGGATCCCGTAAAGTAATGGCCCAACTCACACCCATTAACGATAGATGGATGACATTAACAATTAATAGCCTAAAATCCGATTAAAATTTTTACCTGATCAACATATATGGGCCAATCCCTAATGAGGAAAAAAGAAAAGTTTGGATGGAAATACAAAATCTTCTAATTGAAAAATGAGAACATCCCTTCATCATCGGAGGAGATTTCAATGCTATCTTAAATCTAGAAGAAAAATTTGGAGGCTCTCAGTATATTTCGCAATCTCATAAAGACTTTGGCAAATGGGTCGAGGTTAATCATCTAATAAGCATAAATACTATTAATGGAATCTATACTTGGAATAATAGAAGAGCGGGCTTCAGCTACATAGCTGAAAAATTAGATAGATTCTTTATTAGAACTAATTCCGAAAACTTTAATCAAATAGTCAGTGCGGAGATACTTCCTGAAGCAGGATCAGATCACTTCCCTGTCAGGCTTACCATAACAAAAAATTCTAAACCCTCAAGGAATCCATTTAAATTTGAATTTATGTGGTTCCAAAATCTGGAATTCATAATCCTTCTTGAGGATTGGTGGAAACAAACCTCGGTCAAGGGATCGAAAATGTTCTGCTTAACAGCTAAATTAAAAATTATTAAAAAAAAGCATTAGAATGGAATAAGAATCACTTCAATGACATATTCGAAGAAAAAACCAAGGTAGAACAAGAAATCTCTGACCTTAACAACATAGTAATAGAACAAGGTATGAATGATCTTAGTTTCCATAAGGAAAAAGAATTGATGGCTAGATACAATGATATTCTTCTCAAAGAAGAAATCTTCTGGAAGCAAAAATCCAGGGAATCTTGGCTTAAGGAGGGCGATAGTAACACTAAATTCTTTCATAATACAACTAATTTTAAAAGGAGCATCAATAGAATAACCAAAATTAAGTCAGCTGAGGGACTTATTACTGAGGATCCTATACAAATCTCAAATGTACTAACAAATTTTTACAACTCCCTACTCAACACTATAGAAGCTTCTAACCTTCATGCCCAAAATGAAATGCTTAAAGCTATTCCTAAGCTGATTACGGATTCTGACAACAAAATGATGAATAATAAGCTCTCAATAGAAGAGGTCAAAGCAGCAGTGTTTCAACTACATCCGGATAAAGCACCAGGCCCAGATGGTTTCCAAGCCGGCTTCTTCCAAAAATGTTGGCATTTCGTTGGAGAAGAAGTATGGCAAGCTGTGGAAGCTACTAGAAATTTAGGATATTTATTAAGTGAAATTAATAATACCTTCTTTACTCTTATCCCGAAGAAAGACAAGTGTTCAGAACCAGGGGATTTCAGACCTATCTCTCTTTGTAATACCATATACAAGATCCTATCACAATGCTTAGCTAATAGAATCAAATCCATCCTTCCAATGATTATCTCAGAAGAGCAGATGAGCTTTGTAGCAAATAGATCGATTTTGGATGGTATTATTATAGCGCAATAAATAGTCCATACCGCTCAGATAACAAAGGAAGCTAGTATGTTAATGAAAATTGACATTCAAAAAGCATACAATAAAGTAGATTGGAGACTCCTGTGCAAATGTATGGAAGCATTTGGTTTTTCTAAACAATGGATTAATCTTATCTTTAACTGCATCTCAACTCCCAGGATTTCTATTCTTGTCAATGGTGCCCCGGAAGGCTTTTTCAGTATATCCAAGGGCATTCGGCAAGGAGATCCATTATCCCCCTTTCTATATGTCATTATGGAAGAAGTGTTGGGGAGATCAATTACTAAGCTTCATTTAGAAGGGAAAATCCTAGGATTGAAAGCCTCGAAAAATATGCCAAATATAACTCACCAACAGTTTGCGGATGATACGATTTTACCTAGATTAGCTAGTAGGTAGGAAGCAAGTGCCTTCAAAAGAATTCTAAGTCTTTATGCGAAAGCCTTAGGTCAAAATGTCAACCCTTCTAAGTCAGAAATTTACTTTATTAACACTAGCTCAAAAATTGAAAAAGAAATTTGTGGTATGATGGGATATAAAATTGGCAAATTTCCGTGTAAATACTTAGGTATTGATCTAGATACAGGTCTCTTATCCTCCAAATTATGGCAACAAGTCATATCCAAAGTTCAAAACAAGAAAATTTCATGGAAAGGAAAGTGGTTAACTAAAGCAGGTAGAACAACTATGATTAAATCTGTCCTTTCAGCCATTCCCACGTATCAATTATCGGTCCTACCCCTCCCAATTTGCGTTAAAAAGGAATTAGACAAAATTCTTTGAGAATTCTATTGTCAAGGTCCTTCCAAGGAAAAAAAAATTGCCCTTATCAAATGGGATACTCTATGTAAACCGATTTCTAAAGGGGGCCTAGGCATTAAAAATCTATTATGGCAAAACCAAGCCCTCGGGGCTAAACTTATATGGAGAATGTTCAAAGAATCAAGCAGTAAGTGGGCATCAATTTTATTACATAAGTACATCCTTGATGGGGATCTCATCAACATTTTTAGGTCTCAATCACATGTTAAGGGCTCACAGATATGGAATTTTATTAAGGACTGCAGAGGGATTATCAACAAATTCCTTTCTTGGGATGTAGGAGCAGGAGATCAAGCTTTATTTTGGGAGGATTCATGGGTAGGCCTTCCCTCCCTTAACAAACTAGGTTTCTCCAAGGAGTTTATGGTAGAATGCAAAAGAGTCATTGGCCCTTACCTTAAGGACTACCTAGGCAAGATGGAAGATAGTAAATGGAATGCTACAAATATAATTGAGGATGTTTGGCCAGAGAAGAACAACCTCCTAACAATCTTAAATGATAGAGAAGTAATTCTTAAAGATAGACTGGATACTTTAATATGGATAGGATCTAACAATGGAAAATACTCTGTTAAGGAGGGTTACAATACAATTATTAAGAAACAAAATATGGATAACATCGATATACCTTTGAACCTTTGCTAGAACAAATCCTACCTCCCTAAAGCTGGATTGTTCTTATGGGTGGCATTACAAAATAGAATTCTTACTGCAGACAGGCTTAATAAATTAGGATTCGAAGGACCATCTAGATGCCCGCTATGCGAAAACCATTCTGAGGATGCCAATCACATTCTCCTTAATTGTCCTTTTTCTCAAAATTTTTGGAATTGGCTTCATCAAATTTTAGGATGGAAATCTGCTTCTCATTGTGATTTAATCAGCAACCTTAAAGTGTGGCCGTCTCTGTATAAAAACAATCTCTTCAAGGACATATGGACAATAGCACCTTCTATATTAGTATGGGAATTATGGAAAGAAAGAAACAGAAGGATTTTTATGGACCAAAAATTAACTTGGAACTCAATAGCTAACAAGATAGAAGCATCCATCGTAGAAATTATTAACAATAAACTCAGGGACAAACAGAGCTATGAAGATTCCTTTAAGAGTTGGGATAACAGAATCAGGTGCAAATGGCCAAAACTAGCTATCCCTCCCCTCTATGGTAAAGGGGGATCCAAAACTAAAACGGACAGAGCATCCTATAAATGAATACCACTAAAAGCTGGTTGGTATAAACTCAACTTTGACGGAGCATCCCGAGGCAATCCTGGGGTAGCAGGTATAGGAGGGATCATCCACAATTGGAAATCAGAAGTGGTAGCAAAATTCTCAAGACCCATTAGCCCTTCAACCAACAATATGGCCAAATGTGTAGCGGCATTAGAAGGGCTTAAATTATGCAAAAATCTTAACATTTCAAAAGTAATTGTTGAAGGAGACTCCCAAATTATTATCAACGCCATCCGCACTAAAAAAACTCCTAATTAGGTTTTAAATTCAAGAATAGAAGAGATTAATTTATTAATGGATAATATTCCCAATTATGAAATCAGACATACTTTCAGAGAAGGAAACACAGAGGCTAATAAGTTAGCGAATCTAGGTGCCAATGGAGTAGTAACATTGGAATAGTATATATAATAGTTTAAGAGGTATTTTAATGATAAGGTTAAGGCAGAGACCTTACCCTGTGTTAACCTCAGTAGGAAGATTGGGAAATTGACTCTCCTATGAGGATATAGGATCCTCATATAGAGACATTCTAACCACAGGAACCCTTCTTACTTATAAGAATATAGGAGCTCTTTGGGGAAGATAGCTTACTAAAGAATCATATGGGACCCTTAACTAATAATAAATTAGATTAATCAGAGATTACGAGTAGGTTTGCAAACTTAGCCTTTTCCTTTTAGACATTGTAGCTCCACATTCCTTTAATCTCTTGTCCTTTTAAAATGCAATATTGAGTCTCTTGGCTAGTTCTAGCAAGAGAATGGAGCAAATTTTTAGCTCTGACCTTTGCAGCGATACAATCAAAAGATCTAGCACAATAGAGGTTTAATAACTATCATAGGTGAACATCAAACCCAATATACTCTTAGCTAATATACCTTCTTGCTGCTGGATTATAAAAAAAGAATCTAACTCGTTAATTACTTCCGTCCCAATAATCAAAACATAAAATCAGCTATTCTAATTCCTGTCCCCTCCTACCCCAGGAAGTATGTATACTATAATAACTAGAACCATGGTATATTGCCTATTTATTTAACGAAGATACTCACGCCCACCTTTCTCCTCCCCGAGTTGAACAATACTCCCCTGTT
Organism: Chamaecyparis obtusa; assembly: GCA_027943335.1. Taxonomy (NCBI): domain Eukaryota; kingdom Viridiplantae; phylum Streptophyta; class Pinopsida; order Cupressales; family Cupressaceae; genus Chamaecyparis; species Chamaecyparis obtusa. The sequence continues at coordinate 657,823 of BSBK01002528.1, forward strand.
AGAGTAATACTCAAGCTATGGGCTCATTTAAATAATAAAGCAAGGTGTCCCTTGATATCGATTCAGAGATTATATCATTAACTATAACATATGTATCTCAGGATTTCAATTACGACTCTAGCATATTCACCTAAGGATTGTATCCTCTCCTTCATCTCTACCCATAGTAGATGGGTCAGATATATTTTGATGAACTATCCCTTCTATTTATTGAGTTTTTTATATTTCCTCCACTTAGCACCTTTCAATATCATGATTGCTATAGATTTCCCCACTGGAAGTGCACTGAGGGATAGCTATCATTATCTAAGTTGGGATGAAGGTGTCTTTGCTGGAAATGATAACTTGGTAGTCTCAATACAACCAATCAAGCATTTATGTTATTAAGGCCATTATAACTTATATATCTCAGTTCCTTCTTGTCGTCATGATAATAGTATTCAGAACATCCATGGCTTTAGCAAGGCTTCCTCCATTAAAGCTGAATTTTATCCCCTCATCATTTTTACCTACCAAGGATTAATATTCATCCAAGTTTGCATAATGCACTTTATCAGTCTATCCTTGGAGATATCTAGATCCCTATAATATTTAGACATAATTACAAGTACTCCTTTTTAGAACACAGATATCATCTTTCTCGAAGGTGCTTATCTCTACTCATTATCATCATGACCTGCATCATGATAACTACAAGTAACCCCTTTTTAGAGCTCACAATTGCTGATTAAAATGCTCTTTTCATGTGTCTAAGTGGGTTAGTCGCATGATCACATAGTTTATTTTTGGCCTATGTGATCATGCAACTATTGTTTTTGGTGGGTCCCCTTTCCCTATCCCTAAGTCTAAGCGCCTACATTTTATTAAATCTTTCTAAGGTTTCGGGTTATCTTTGGCCTTGTCGCATGATTGCATAGTTTTTTTTTTATTGCTATGCGATCATGCAACTGGAGTTACCTTGTCGGGTGGGGTCCCCTCTGAGATTTTTTCCTAAGTCCTTAGTTCTCCCCAGTTTTATTATTTCATACATCTGCAGGACATCTTTTGGCCTTGTCGCATGATCGCAAGAGCCATTTTCACTGCTTGTGACCATGCGACAAGGCTACTTCTTATGCTGGGGCCCATTGGTTGGTGTGATGTGGTGTTTTCCGGTTGGTCTAAGGTGGCAGGTGGGTATGATAGGAATTAATAGGTGTGCAGGATCGATGATCCTCATTACACCGCGATGGAAAGCTGTGGGCATTTTAACCAATGAGATTCAACGAGAGCTGTCAATTCGGTTCAAAGGGTAATGTGCTCGGTGTGGTCCTGCTATTAGAAAAGGGGGGTGAGGTGTCATCTTTTGGCCTTGTTGCATGATCGCAAGAGCCATTTTCACTGCTTGCGATCATGCGACAAGGGTGCCACGTATGTTGCGGGCCCATTGATGGAAGAAGGTTGGTGGTCCCGCTATCAGGGAAGATGATGACATGCTATGCTTTGGTTGGTTGGCAGTGTACCGAGGTGGCAGGGTTCCAAGGCGGGCCCAGTGTTTCAATGGGTGGGAAGAGTCTTGATCAATTGAAATCGCATGATTGCTTGGAATCTTTCTAGCCCATGTGATCATGTGACCTGCCATCGATCTTCTTGTGTGGGCCCAGATAAGTTTCTAAGTCCATTTGGCGATAAGGATATATTTTTAGCGGTGCTAATAAGGTTTCTCTTTCTTCGCTAGATCGCGTGATGTTTTGGTGAGGGTCTAGTGGACTTGGCGATTCAACGAGCAGCACTTATGTGATCGCTAAATTTTTTTTAGCGATGGAGGAAAATATTTCGTGAACTAGCGGAAACCCTTCAGTCGCCAATTTGCCAAGTGTAACCGGTTTCCTGTGGTGGTTAATTTCATGACTGCGCAGTTGCGCGACTAAAGATAAACTGTTAAGAGGGAAGCCTGCAAAATTTAAAGAGATCTACAGTGGTGTTTTAAAGTTGAGTCAGATTTGAATCCTAATCATCGATTTGCTAATGGAGCTTTGGAGGAAGTCGTTACAGTTCAAGCTTTACCATTGATGTAAGATCATCAAACGGTCTAAAAATAATGAATCAAATGCTGACTCCACTCCCAGATTCAACCAAAAGGGCGCTGGTGAAGGCTAAAGGGGATCAAAACTTTGAAAACTCCTTTACCTACAGAACAAATGGAGGGGTCATTGGCCAGTTTATAGCCCTTTCTACCTTTGCAGGCAAAAAAGAAGAGGACATAATATCAGTAGCTAGGGAAGTGTTCTTAGCAGAACATCTGGGTGGTTTGGAGAAGATGGTCCATTGTATTGACCAAAACCTCACAATCCCTTTCCCGGATCGATCTATGCAAATCTGCATTGAGGAATTGGTTAATATCCCTTAGTCCGACAAGGTGGCTCTCATGACTTTTAAGGATGAAGACAGTTTTGATGAACACTGGCTGGAGATGGAGTGAAATTTTGACTACCTCTCATCTGCCCCAGCCACTGCACTTAGTACATATGCCTTGTCGCATGATCGCAAGGCATCCCTTCCACTCTTGCAATCATGCGACCAGATTCGTACTGATGTTGATTGCTAAGTTTTATAGATTTACAAAGTTTAGAATCAGGATTTCTTCAATCTTTTTACTTTGTATAAATAAAGATATGCTGATAAATGTATATCTATATTTATATATAGTTGATCAGTTTCAATATGAATTTTGAATATCAGGATTTCTTTGGTTGGCTTCATAGCATTGATATTAGACTATACATCTGGTTATATATATTTAGGGTAATATATACAACTAGTCCTTGTTGCGACCGCTCATCTACCCCAGCCACTGCACTTAGTACATATGCCTTGTCGCATGATTGCAAGGCATCCCTTCCACTCTTGAGATCATGTGACCAAATTCGTACTAGTGTTGATTACTAATTTTTATAGATTTACAAAGTTCAGAATCAGGATTTATTCAATCTTTTTGCTTTGTATAAATATAGATATGCTGTTAAATGTATATCTATATTTATACATAGTTGATCAACTTCAATATATGAATTTTGAGTATCAGGATTATCTTTGGTTGGCTTCACAACATGGCTAATAGACTGTACATCTGGTTATATATATTTAGGATAATATATACAACCATATGTACTGGTAATTTGGACTTTGGCTAATCTCTCTTAAGAGATGTTATTCCCTCAGTTGGAATTTCCTTTGATTTAATATATATACACCTACAATATACCTTAGTCTAGCACTTCTTCTTGATAACATAATAAATTAGAGTAGGCTTTGTCCTTTGGCAATCACTCTTAATGATTATAAGTTACAAAAAATTACAACCTTAATTGGTAAGGGCTATGAATTTTTAGGCGCATTTGGTCTCTATCACTATTATTTCAGTAAGGTATTTGATTAAATAAAGGTAAGAAGATTTTAATAGCAATGATTGGAAAGGTAAAAACTAAGGTTATGATGACACTTTACTTCTAATTATAATGTATTTTTTAATAATACCCACTATTTTTAGACAGGTAATGAAATCAAGGTAAAAGTTCTTTATATATATGTTGGTTAACCCCTGGTTTTGGAAGATGTCTTATATTTCAGGTATTTTTCATATCCAGATGAACAAATCATTATCGACAAGAAGAGGATCAGATAATGATATTTAATTTTATAAAGGACTTATTCTGGTCAAAACACCAATCAATGTATACCAACTAAAATATGATTTTAAAAGAAAAAACATATCTCAAACTTATTGAGTCTTGGGTACACCCACGAAATGATGTATAAACCTTGATAGATATCGAGCCATGGGTATGCCTATGGTAGCTATGTATATTTACAAATCTTGACAATTGTCGAGTCATGGGTATGCCCATGTAAATTTTGTATAAGTACAGGACTTCGGTCCCAGGCAAGCCTGGAGGTTTTCTCAACCCCGCTCTTTCCTACTAGTGCCTGTAGTGAGAGGGGTCACATTGTAAAATAACTTTTATATTAATAAAAAAATTTCAGGGCTTCGGCCTTTTACCAAAAAAAAAACAAAAAAAACAAAAAAAAAACATGTACATGTATATATCTAAAACTTACTTGACCACTAGGTGTCACATCATGTGGAAGATGCTCTGAACCCACACTAGTGTTAGCTTGTGGTGACTAATCAGGAAAGTACTATCCAGGAAAGTACTGTACACTTTTCCTCCTGACTACTTTTCAGTTATTTGGGCCAACTACTTATAACTCATTCTAACCCTAAAGCGGGAAAAATATTGTATAATATGGCTTAGGGTTAGGGATTTTCATTATGTATGATTTTAGTACTTGCGGCAGAATTGGGCTGTAAGGGATTACGGATTGTAATCAGGTTGTAATCACTGGATAATAATAATATTGGACTCGCTGTTGGTGGACGTAGCCCAGGGATTGGGTGAACCATGTTAAATCTGTGTGTCTTGTGTTCTATTATGTGTGGTTTATTATTTTCTGATATTAGTTATATTTGCACATAATTGTTATTTCTGCCTTGTTAATCCTAACAAGTGGTATCAGAGCCAGGTTATTTCGTTCGTTCTTTCATCTATTCTCTGAAGCAGGTCTCACGAGTTAGTGGGAGAGTCTCTCGGTTAAGTGGGAGAAATGACAGACGAGGGTAAGCTGAAGGTTGATAAGTTTAATGGGCAGAACTTCCAGTTATGGAAGATGCAAATGGAGGATTATCTCTATCAGAAGGATCTATGGCGGCCATTAGAGGGAGTAGCCAAGAAAGAGCAATCAATGTCTCAGGAGGATTGGGATATTTTGGATAGGAAGGCACTGGGGAGTATTCATCTATGCCTGGCACAATCGGTGGCATTCAATATTACTGAAGCAAAGACAGCTAAAGATCTGATGGAAACCCTAGCGAAGTTGTATGAAAAGCCTTCAGCTTCAAACAAGGTATTTCTTATGAAGCGTTTATTTAATATGAAAATGGTAGAAGGTGGATCAGTTATTGATCATTTGAATGAGTTTAATACAGTTACAAGTCAATTAACCTCAGTTAAAATTACTTTTGATGAAGAGGTTAGGGCTCTCTTGATTTTGTGTTCTTTGCCAGAAAGCTGGAATGGCTTGGTAATGGCTGTTAGTAATTCTGTTTCTGGTTCTAATACCCTAAAGTATGATGATGTTATTGGTGTTATATTGAGTGAGGAAATTCGTAGGAAAAGCTTAGGGGCATCCACATCAGGTAGTGTATTGAACACAGAAAGCAGAGGCAGAACAAGAGATAGAGGAAACAATTGTGGAAATCATGGGAAATCAAGAGGAAAATCAAAGGGAAAGAGGTCCGAATCTAAAGGGCCAAATGATTGTTGGTACTGTGGAAAACCAGGTCATAAGAAGAAAGATTGTTGGTCTCAGAAGAAAGATCAAGGAGACAAAAATGATGGAAACAAGGAGGCAAATGTGGTAAGTAACAAATCCGAGGAGGATGCTTTGCTCTTGTCCTTAGAAAGTATTGATGATTCATGGGTTTTAGATTCTGGGGCTTCATTTCATGCTACACCCCATAGAAGTTATTTTGTTGATTATGTCCAAGGGGATTTTGGGCTAGTTTATTTGGGAGATAATGAACCCTGTCAGATTTTTGGAAAGGGAAAAATTAAGATTAAGTTGCAGAATGGGAATCATTGGCTACTACAAGAGGTAAGACATGTTTCAAGGCTGAGTAGGAATTTAATTTCAGCAGGGCAACTGGGTGATGAGGGTTGTACAGTTACTTTTAATGATAAAAATTGGAAGGTTTCAAAAGGTTCCTTAGTAGTAGCAAAAGGTGTGAAAGTAGGCACCTTATATCTTTGTACAGGTCATACTGTTCCTTCTACTTTAATTGTTTCAGAAGATAATGAATGTTCAGGAATAGTGGCTGCAGTTGAGCAGGAAGAACATCAAACTGTTGCTGTAGATTCTGACATAGCACTGTGGCACAACAGACTTGGGCACATGAGTGAAAAAGGTATGAAATTACTTCATTCAAAGAAAGTTTTACCTGGTCTGAAATGTGTCAATATGGATTTCTGTGAAATTTGTGTTTATGGAAAACAAAAGAGAGTTAGTTTTGTGAAGAGTGGGAAGAAAAATAAAAATGAGAGATTAGAGCTTGTGCATACAGATGTATGGGGACCGGCTCAGGTATCTTCCCTTGGTGGCTCTCTGTATTATGTTAGATTTATAGATGATGCAACAAGAAAAGTATGGATTTATTTCCTTAGACAGAAATCTGATGTATTTCAAACTTTTAAGAAATGGAAATGTTTGGTTGAGAATGAGACTGGTAAAAAGTTAAAATGTCTCAGATTTGATAATGGTGGTGAGTATTGCAGCATAGAATTTGAAGAATATTATTCCTCTAATGGTATTCGTAGGCAGAAAACTGTACCAAGGACTCCACAAGAAAATGGAGTGGCTGAACGCATGAACAGGACAATAATGGAGCGTGCAAGGAGTCTGAGGTTGCATGCTAGGCTGCCCAAAAATATGTGGGCAGAGGTAGTGAACACTGCTGTTTATTTAATCAATAGAGGCCCCTCTACTCCTTTGGACTATGGTATTCTAGAGGAAGCATGGAGTGGTAAGAAGGTGAGTTATTCTTTTCTCAAAACCTTTGGTTGTGAAGCTTTTGCACTTATAGATTCTGAAAATAGAACCAAGCTGGAAGCTAAGTCAAAGAAATGTGTATTTGTTGGGTATGGCATTGATGAATTTGGTTATAGGCTTTGGAATTTTGAAAATCATAAAATTGTAAGAAGCAGGGATGTCATATTCAATGAGAAAGTATTGTACAAAGATCTGTTGCTGCAGCATGAGAAGAAAGAAAATGACTATGTAGTACTAGATGACACTCCACAAGTTCATGTTCCAGTAGTTCCTTATGCTCCGCAACAACAACAACAACAAATACCACACACCCCAGTGAGTGTTAGACGGTCAACAAGGCTAAGTAGACCTCCAGAAAGATTTTCTCCATCTTTGTATTCTATTTTGTTAACAGATGCTGGTGAACCTGAATGTTATAATGAAGCTGTGCAGGTGGATACAAAGCTTCAGTGGGAGTCTGCAATGACAGATGAAATGGACTCTTTGCTGAAAAATCAGACATGGGATTTATGTAAGTTACCTGCAGGTAAAAGGGCTTTACAGAATAAATGGGTTTACAGGATAAAAGAAGAGGATGGAGGTACGAAAAGATTTAAAGCCAGATTAGTCGTAAAAGGATTTGCACAGAAACATGGTATTGATTTTGATGAGATATTTTCTCCAGTTGTTAAAATGACTTCTATTCGTACTGTTTTAAGTATTGTGGCTACTGAAGATTTGCATTTAGAGCAGCTTGATGTTAAAATAGCCTTTCTTCATGGTGATTTGGATGAAGAAATATATATGGTTCAGCTACAAGGATTTGAGGTCAAGGGTAAGGAGAATTTGGTGTGCAGATTGCAGAAAAGTTTATATGGCTTGAAGCAAGCACCTCGGCAATGGTATATTAAATTTGACACTTTTATGAATGGGCATGGATATAGTCGGTGTCATTCTGACCATTGTGTTTATTTTAAGAGGTTGGATGATGACAGCTACATTATTTTATGTTTATATGTTGATGATATGCTTGTAGCTGGGTCTAACATGAATCACATTAAGGGGTTGAAACAACAGTTAGCAAAATCTTTTGCTATGAAGGATTTGGGGGCAGAAAAACAAATCCTTGGTATGAAAATTTGTAGAGATAGGAAAAATAGGAAATTGTCTCTATCTCAGGTTGATTATATTGAGAAGGTGTTGCAACGTTTCTCTATGAAAAATGCCAAAGCTGTCAGCACACCTTTGCCTGGTCATTTGAAATTGACTAAGGATATGTGTCCCAAGACACCAGAAGAAGAGACTAAAATGTCTAAGGTACCTTATGCTTCAGCTGTAAGGAGCTTAATGTATGCTATGGTATGTACTAGGCCAGATATTGCACACGCAGTGGGAGTCGTTAGCCGTTATATGAGTAACCCTGGTATTGAGCATTGGAATGTAGTCAAATGGATTCTTAGATATTTGAGAGGCACATCCCGTAAGTGTTTACACTTTGGGGGTTCTACTACTACTATACAAGGCTATGTTGACTCAGATTTGGTAGGAGATATAGATAGCAAGCGGAGTACTACAGGTTATATATTTACTATTGGTGGGACAGCAGTGAGTTGGATTTCTCGACTACAAAAGGTGGTTGCTTTATCCACTACAGAGGTAGAGTATGTTGCTACTACAGAGGCAGCCAAGGAGATGATATGGCTTCAATTCTTCATGGAAGAATTGGGACATCCACAAAAGGATAATTTTCTACATATAGATAGCCAAAGTGCCATTCATCTTGCAAAGAATTCTGCTTTGCACTCAAAGACAAACCACATACAGTTGCGGTACCATTTCATTCGATCAGTTTTGGATGATGGACAGTTAAGGCTGACCACTTGTTAGGATTAACAAGGCAGAAATAACAATTATGTGCAAATATAACTAATATTAGAAAATAATAAACCACACAGAATAGAACACAAGACACACAGATTTAACGTGGTTCACCCAATCCTTGGGCTACGTCCACCAACAACGAGTCCAATATTATTATTATCCAGTGATTACAACCTGATTACAATCCGTAATCCCTTACAGCCCAATTCTACCGCAAGTACTAAAATCATATATCCACTTGTTAGGATTAACAAGGCAGAAATAACAATTATGTGCAAATATAACTAATATCAAAAAATAATAAACCACACAGAATAGAACACAAGACACATAGATTTAACGTGGTTCACCCAATCCCTAGGCTACGTCCACCAACAGTGAGTCCAATATTATTATTATCCAGTGATTACAACCTAATTACAATCCGTAATCCCTTACAGCCCAATTCTACCGCAAGTACTAAAATCATACATAATGAAAATCCCTAACCCTAAGCCATATTATACAATATTTTTTCCACTTTAGGGTTAGAATGAGTTATAAGTAGTCGGCCCAAATAACCGAAAAGTAGTCGGGAGGAAAAGTGTACAGTACTTTCCTGGATAGTACTTTCCTAATTAGTCACCACAAGCTAACAATCTCCCACTTGGTGACTGATCAGTATCCACACTATACTAAAAAACTAGAGGTAACATGCTCTACTAATTGTGCCTAAAAAATATTATGCATTAAACAAACATTAATACACGTACAATTAATTATTCACTAAAAATCCTAATAAAAAAGAAAAGAAATTTTTATATGTACCTGAGTCTCAGGAGCAGGAGGATCGTCAGCGCGCTGCACCATTGTATCATCAACTGATACTGCATCACCCACACCACCTAAGGTCTCAAACCTCTGTAGTAATGAGGAGTGTAGGGGTGTCACTAGCTACGAGGGGAGTGGTGTAGAATCTGAACCATGTGGATGAAATAACATATCCATAAATGACCCGCCACCAGTGACAACATCCACCTGACCCAACCCACGCAACTACTCATTAAAAGCATCTAGGCCCTCATTGGTGATGCGTACATCTCCAATCTCTATACCGGGCTCTGCAACTGTAGAGGGATCTATGGGTGCACGGTGCTCTACACTATCCTGTGCATGATGCTCTGCACTATGTTGTGCCTGACTAGTAGATGGTGCATCATGTGTCAGTGGAAATACAGGACCCTATGCAAGTGAAATGTACTCCCTGACTGAATGTATAGGGATCCCCTGTGAGTCGACAATATGAGAATAGGCCTACACGAGATCCTCCAAAAAGTAAAGGGCCATATCTAAAGTAGTCTGATAACCCAACAATGCTCGTATCTGTCCAGGCACAGGAAGACCAGCAGCTCTATATGTCTCATCACTCACACTTGTAGAACTACTAGATGAAGCCTCTGAAGATGATCTGGCTCTACTCGGTCTAGTCAAAATGTATCTGCCCACTGAATCAGAACTGATCGATGTGGCTGCAGAAGTAATCTGTCCTATGCTGTCCAAAACTCCCCTCTGAGAAGCAATGATGACACTATTTGTAGTAGTGGCCATCGCCGGTGTCACTGCCAAACTCCTCTCTCCAACTAGCTATCTATGAGGCTGCACAACTCGATCAGCCCTATGATATAGATCACAGTCTGCAACCCTACCCATCCCCTGACCATAAAAAGGTGGGATATCAAAATAGTTGACCCTAAGTCCCAAACGGAACTCAGCGTACAACTGCTGTGCAAAGTATAATGGAATTTGGTCATTATTTGGATAACGACCATGGGCTGCAAGATGTCGAGGGTAAATCATACAAGCAATCTGAGGGATCACACAGCGTGTGACCTGATATGCCCTCACCACTCTCATATGCTCATAATGTGGGAACATCTCTCGTTTGATGATTTCCTTGGAGACGCAGCTCTGAACCGTTATTTGGATAATGACCATGGGGTGCAAGATGTTGAGGGTAAATCATACAAGCAATCTGAGGGATCACACAGCGTGTGACCTGATATGCCCTCACCACTCTCATATGCTCATAATGTGAGAACATCTCTCGTTTGATGATTTCCTTGGAGACGCGGCTCTGAACTGTTGCCAAGGAAACATCACCCGAGATCTCCTCCCTCAACTCTCAAAAAATGGCCTCAACTGCCTGAGGCGTAAATGAAGTGTGGGCCCTCAATCTACTAGTCATAGACTCTAAACTAGTCAACATAGTAGCACATGTGTCTTTGTATATACCATCTCCACTAGATCTACCGATAGCCTGTCTAAGTCTAGCTATCTCTGTGTCAGCCATGTGGAAAATAGTATGAATGTCAGGAGTCCGAGGTGCGCCCTAAGCGGCCATCTAGATGTACATCACATGTGAAAGAGCTAAGTGTTAATAATTAAGCACTTGATTACAACATTATAACTGCATGTAAAATGGAAATAAATAAACTTGGTCCTAAGGTATAGATAAGACATCAATGGGTCATAGGACAGCCTAGTATGTATTAATGAAACCTAACATGTACATCAATGGGTCATAGGACTAACTTTAATATTTACTAAAAATGCATTTACATAAGGGGTCATGGGTAACATAAGTGGTCATAGCTCATGTCTTAAGGAGTCGTGGGTAACATAAGTGGTCTTATTAGGTCTTAAGAGTCCTAAGACACATACTAATTAGGTCTTAAGGGGTCAGAAATTTATAATAAGAGGTCTTAAGGGGTCGTAGGTAGCATAAGAGGTCCTAACGTATAGATAATCTAGGACTATGAAGTATCTTAAGGGGTTGTGGGTTATATAAGTTGTCCTAGACTGTCTGAAGGAGTCATGGGTTATATAAGTTGTCCTAGACTGTCTAGTTAGGTCTATAAGTAGAGAAACAACTTAAAGATGTATACCTTATTTCCTAATATGACCTAATGTGAACTATTAGGATAGGTAATATGACCTAGAGTGTCTTAAGGGGTCATGGGTAATGTAAGTCCAGTCCTTGATTGTCTTAAGGGGTCGTAGGTAACATAATAGGTCCTAAGGTATAGATAAGAGTCATGGAGTGTCTTAAGGGGTCGTGGGTAACATAAGAGGTCCTAAGGTATAGATAAGACATCAATGGGTCATATTACCTGTCCTAATTACCTGTCATAACGTACATAGATAAGAGTCATGTAGAGTGTCTTAAGGGATCGTGGGTAATATAAGTGGTCCTAGACTGTCTTAAGGGGTCGTGGGTAACATAAGTGGTCCTAGAGTCATAATTGGTTCTAATTGAATCTAATTAGACCTCCTAAATGGTTCTAATTGATTCTAATTGAGTCATAATTGGTCCTGGTACAGTTAGGTCTAGTTAAGTCTAATAGGTCCTAAATTTTGGTCCTAATAGGTCCTAATTGGTCTAGTTACCTATCTAATTGGTCATAATAGGTCCTAATATATCTAATTGGTCAGACTAATGTTGGTTAAAGACCTAATACCTATCTAATTGGTCCTAATAGGTCCTAGTTAGGTCTACTTGGTCCTAATAGGTCTAGTTAGGTCTATAAGTAGAGAAACAACTTAAAGATGTATACCTTATTTCCTAGAATATGACCTAATGTGACCTATTAGGATAGGTAATATGACCTAGAGTGTCTTAAGGGGTTGTGGGTAATGTAAGTCCAGTCCTTGATTGTCTTAAGGGGTCGTAGGTAACATAAGAGGTCCTAAGGTATATATAAGAGTCATGGAGTGTCTTAAGGGGTCGTGGGTAACATAAGAGGTCCTAAAGTATAGATAAGACATTAATGGGTCATATTACCTATCCTAATTACCTGTCATAATGTACATAGATAAGAGTCATGTAGAGTGTCTTAAGGGATTGTGGGTAATATAAGTGGTCCTAGACTATCTTAAGGGGTCGTGGGTAACATAAGTGGTCCTAGAGTCATAATTGGTTCTAATTGAGTTGGTTCTAATTGAGTCTAATTAGACCTCCTAACTGGTTCTAATTGATTCTAATTGAGTCATAATTGGTCCTGGTACTTGATTAGGTCTAGTTAAGTCTAATAGGTCCTAAATTTTGGTCCTAATAGGTCCTAATTGGTCTAGTTACCTGTCTAATTGGTCATAATAGGTCCAGATAGGTTTAGTTAGGTCTATTTGGACCTAATAGGTCCTAATACATCTAATTGGTCAGACTAATGTTGGTTAAAGACCTAATACCTGTCTAATTGGTCCTAGAATGTCTACTTGGTCCTAATAGGTAGATAGTTAGGTCTATAAGTAGAGAAACAACTTAGACATACCTTATTTCCTAATATGACCTAATGTTCAACCTATTATGGAGTCATGGAGTCATGGAGTGTCTTAAGGGGTCGTGGGTAGTTCATAAGAGGTCCCAAGGTATAGATAAGACATCAATCAGGTCATATTAGGTCTGTCCTAATTACCTGTCATAATAGGTCTAGATAGGTTTAGTTAGGTCTATTTGGACCTAATAGATCCTAATACATCTAATTGGTCAGACTAATTTGTTGGTTAAAGATCTAATACCTGTCTAATCAATCCTAATAGGTCCTAGTTAGGTCTACTTGGTCCTAATAGGTCTAGTTAGGTATTTAAGTAGAGAAATGACTTAGACATGTACCTTATTTCCTAATATGACCTAATGTGACCTATTAGTCCACCTAATATGACCTAGAGTTTCTTAAGGGATTGTGGGTAACGTAAGTGGTCCTTGATTGTCTTAAGGGGTCATGGGTAACATAAAAGGTCCTAAGGGCTCATCCTAGGTTACATTAATGGATCCTCGTATACATATATAATGGGTCTTCAGGATCTGAATAGGTCATGTGTATATGTCTTAAAATATCATAAGGGATGTATAATGGTCCAATAATATTAATGGGTCGTAGAACATCATAAGTGGTCTAAGTTTAGTCCTAGGACATCCTAAATTTTTTAATCGGTCTTGGGGGTCCTAAGGTTTTATATTTGTTTTAAGATTTCATAAGGGATCTAGATAAGAGTCCTAGAATGTTAATGGGTTGTAGGTGCAATATAAGCACGGTCCTAGACTACATCTTAAGGGGTCGTGGGTAATAATGAGTCAAGTATATATATGTGTCTTAAGGGGTCGGGGGTAACATAAGAGGTCCTAAGGGGTCCTACATTTCATTAGTGGATGATCCTTGTATGATAAATTAATTAAATCTAGGATGTACATAAATGTGTCCTAAGACAACCTAAGGTATGTTAATGGGTCTTGATGATCTGAATGGGTCATAGATGTCTTAAAATGTCATAAGGGACATGTATAATGGGCCAACAATGTTAATGGGTTGTAGATGCACGATAAGTGGTTTAAGGTATCTTAGGTTACATTAATTGATACTAGTATGTCTTAAGGGTTCTTGTGGGAAACAATGGGTTCACATATGTATTAACATAAGCTAAGATAGATGAATGTGTCATAGGATATTTTAATATATAATAATGGTTCGTATGGGTCTTAAGGAGTCCTATGTGTCAAGTAAGATGTCAAGTAATGTGTAAATTATAATAAAGGATCCTAAGTGTCTTAATATGTCGTAAAAGAGAAATAAGGGTCCTAGAAACTTATTGTACTACAATTTTTTAACATTTTTTAACATACTACTAGATCATTTTAAAAAATTGAACTACAATTTTCTAAAATTTTCACAAACTAAAAATTATAAATAAAACAAATAGCCAACTTTAATAAGTTTACTAAAAATGCATGTACATACATGTGAGAGAGAGAGAGAGAGAGAGATAGATTCTTAATAATTACAATTTAAAATTTAAAATTTAACATTTTCTAACTCGAATCTTAATGTTTTCTAACATTTTTCTTACGATTTCTAACATTTTTTAACATTTAGATAACATTTTCTAACATTTATACAAATTAAAAATTATTTAAAACAAATAACTAGTTAAAATATTTACAAAACATATTATTTACAATAAAAAATGGGAAAAATATGTGTACCTGGTACTGCTAGAAAATTGAGGAGGTCGACGAAGCTCGAGAAACGCTGGTGTGCTGGCGTGGTGACGTAGTTCACTCCAAGCCCATGGGTCCACAAACTGCTACAGTGAAAATGATAGGTAGAAAATGAAATCGCCAAAATTTATAAAGAATCCGGCCCTGAATGGCTTCATGCGAAGTGCGTACTTCGCACGAAGCCACATAGGGGTCTTCGCACGAAGACCCCTACGTGGTGTCTTCGCACAAAGCCTACAGAAGACTTCGGGCGAAGTATTGACTTCGCACGAAGACAGGAATGTTTTTTTTTTTAACGATTTGGCAATTTCCTTCATCCCAAAAAGTGGGACACAACTTTGTGATTGAACCCATAATCATATGTAAAATTGCAAACCAATCAGATCTTGTGAATTCCGTAATACAAAATTAGATATGGAAACTTCTAATTAGAAATGTGCAAGAGTTATTGGGTTCACCACAATAAAATGGATGGAAATGTGGTTGTCGGTCTAATCATACAAACTAGAGATAAACACTCAACAAGGAAAAAAAACATTAGCTAGAGTCTTCAACTTTGTTTCCTTCCCCTAGTTCTTATCACAAAAACCTGCCACTTTTTTTAACATTGACCATTCTCTAGCCCATTTCATGAAGAAAGGCCCTTCCTTTCATTTTTCATTATGGATCTAGATAGACCTCCTCGTCTAAGATCAAAAGGAACATGACAACTTAAACTCTTGGGTTTTGTAGGGATTTTATTTTCTCATGTGGCCAACATTTCATTCTTTGGGCTCCATAATGTTTAAGAACTACTCCGAGCAACCAAATCCTTTCTTGTTGCTTCTATTTCCTTGATTGATCTGTCAAAGCCCTAGTTCCTCAAAGAAAAAACCGTTTACTTCTAGTTATTTTTTTTGGAGGGTCAAAGTGAGCTTGATAAGATGATTGCCTCTCTAGCCCTTCCATAGACCCTCCCACCTCTACTCAGATTAATTGTTTTGTTGTCCACCCTCCATTGAGTCTCTCTTCCATATTTCATTCTCCTTATATCATTCTCTCCATCAGTCTTGGTGTACAAAACCCTTCCATCAATATCACACTCCATTAACTCTTAATCAAAAGTAAATATATGTAATTTTTTGAATGTTATCATTAAATCATAAACATTATCATTTAGAACATTTAAAAATAACTTTGTAGATAGAATGGTTAAAATAAAGAGAGATTCTTATTTAACAAGAGAGGTCACCAGTACAAATCCCACAAGTGGGTAGGGTATGTAGGCTTCATTTGAAGCATAACTAAGTGTCTTTCACAAAAAATACAGAGTAGTCCCATATAATTGTTACCATATATTGATCCAAAAATAAACGATTGATATCATAAACTTTAAGAAGACCTTTCCTTTTCTTTTCACACTTCATATATTATGTTCAAAATTTCTCACAAACATCATATGAACTATGAAGAGCATCATATGAATTTCGCAACAAAATCATTGGGAGAGGAGGGAGCAGGCTCCGAACACGAGATGGGAGCAAGAGGAATTCCTCGCTGCTGCAGTCAAAGTACCGAAATAAAGTTTATAAATTATATAATTCCTTTGAAGTACCAAAACAAAATTCATAAATTATATAAGTTACAAACTGAGACAAGGTCATCTTCATGGTCACCATGGTGTGCGCTGTGTAGTTATAGAAGCGGTGGCAGGGGGTCCCAAATGCGACTTTATATAACCAACAAATAAAACGCTTTCAACTAGTAAGAGGTGGAGAAATTTTTGGCGGTTTTATTGTCGACGACAACATACTGTGAAAAAGTCTCTCCACGACAAATGAATCACTTGCTTTTCTCCAACAACTCTTAACGTGGTTTGACTGCCTTGCACACGTCGTTTTTACAACCATATCTACGTTAAGCTGCGGGAATCTGAAACTGTGCTTCGAATTTGTTATGATGGCGGGGATTGTAAGAAGTGGGGCAACTAATTTCACTGTACATAAATACACAAAGAGCGGCTAATAAGGAAAAGCTTCAATTACAGACTGCAATGCCGGTATGGCAATTAAATTGAAACGAGGAAATCCAGCTTCCATTAAAACATTCTTCCACTCCTCTTCACTTCTCTCTTTCCCACCAGAGCTGAACGCGATCATTACCAGATCAAACACAAGACCCAAACTTGGATCGAGCACCGTCTTCTCTCGGACGTTCAGAACATTATCCACGATGATCACCTTCCCTGTCTCTGGAATCGCCTTTCTGCACCGCTTCAGAATCCTTACGCAGTCCTCGTCCCCCCAATCATGCAATACCCACTGCAAAATTTCAAAAACCCATTATAAAACCCTCCTAAACAAAGAAAACAAGCACCAGATTCGATGCACCGACCTTCACGAATACAGCGTCTGCAGATGGTACCTCTTCGAACATGTCTCCTCCGACATGCTTTACCCCTGCATCATGAAAAAAATTAAAAATCCATTTTAATCAGTTTTAAAAACAGAGTCCATTTAAGCCCGTCCGTTTCGGTAAAATTATTTATACCAGGGAAATTGGGAACCGTAGCTATGACGTGGGGTAGATCGAAGTTGATGCCAATCATAGTTGGATAGGCCTTCACAATCTCTGCAACCGTGGCTCCGATGCCGCCTCCGACGTCGACCAACGAATTCACGCCTTGAAACCCCTCGTATTTAGACAAGATGGCTTTCATGACGATGTTGGCGTTGCAGGCCATGGCTTGGTTGAACAGGTCGTTGTAATCAGGATGCGCCGCCGCGTGGTCCCAAAGATGAAGGCCGTGAGCCTTCTCGAAAGCCACGCCGCCGTCGAGGACGCACTCGTTAAAATGATGCCACGGCGCTACGCTCCTCACGTCGGTCTGCATAAGCAGCCAAGCGGCCATGGATGGCGACGGCGCCGCCGCGCCGTTTTTCACGAACCATTTCGAACCTGGCGTTAGGCCGTATCTCACTTCACCCGCCCCTTCGCTCGTCTCGGCCCTGAAGAAATTCTTGGCGACCAGGAAGCGGAGGATTCTGAAGAGGCAATTGACATCGGGCTTTTCGGTGGGAAGCTCCGCTGCGATTTGAGAGAGGGAAAGCGTTGCTTTGGGGCCGTGGCGCGCAATGATGTCAGGGATTCCGAGCAGAACGACGGATTTGACCGCCAAAGACTCGACAAATGCGAATGTGTATTTCCATGCATCCGCTTGTCCGGCGAGTTCTTCTTCCTCGCTCTCGAACACGCAATGAGATGTTTCTTGTTTAAGAGCTGCTGGACCATTCATATTTCTGACTTTCATGAACTCTCGATCACTGAGATATACACACTCAAAAGGCCCGTGTAGTTATACAAGCGGTGTTAGGGTCCCATTTGTGACAAATAAAACGCTTTCATGTAGCAAGTGGTGGAAATTTTTTGGGCGGTATAATTGTGGACGACAAACATATTGTGAAAAAGTCGTAGTTGGCGACAAATGAATCCCTTGCTTTTCTCCAACAACTCTTAACGTGGGTTGACTGCCTTCCACACGTCGTTTTTACAACTATGTCTTAACATGTAACATATGAAAACATCTTTCCTTATAAACAAATGGTAAAAGACCATTAAACTTTTTTCCTGCTTTGTTCCTATATCTACCCCTTGATACACAATGGCTTTATTTTTTCTTTACACATGTTGTGCAACCTATAGAATTCCATTTGCAACTAATAAAGAATGATGTCAAACAAAATTACTTGCAACCATTTGGACTTCACATTCTTCTTTCTTCTAAGATCATCTTGCCCTTTCATTCTTTGACACTACATATTCTCTTACACTAAAATATTTTTATAAGATAACTCAACCATATCCCTCTTGAATGCAAACCCAAAAAATAATATGAAATGTAAGACAATTGAAACTTTTATAATAATGCACAAACCTTATTATCATCCCCACAATATCATACATAATAAAAAAATATTAAAATAGATTAGTGATCTCTCTTAATCAAGACTAATCTATTTGTAGCCACTACTTCAATTAAATGCATATTAAATTAGAAAATGGATCTAGAAACCATTAGACTTTAGAGCCACTAGACCCTTGCTCGCTCAAAATAAAATTTGAATATTCCATTCCTTCATACATTTGAACATTTCATCACCCATGATTCAATCTTGTTACAAAATAGTCATTCACCATACTAGGTGTTTAACTTTGTATTTGGAACTTCCTCTTTGAGCAAAATATTATTATTATGTCTTGGGCATTTGAAATTGGTCCAAGGGATTTATGATTGATTTGGGATGTTTTTCTCACAATTGAGGCATGTGAAACCTTTCTTGGTTATTTTCAACCTTGATTAAGGGTGTGAAAAACCAATCACATGCACTTAAAATAATTTCCAAAGTTCTTTAAAACATGGTTGGGTCATTTGGAATAATCAATGGGTATTTTTTAGCGCACATATTTTTTAGTGTGAAGTGATTCTTCTTTATGTTAAGGCATGAACAAAGTTTCCTAGATAAGTTATGGTAATTAAACCTTCAATTTCTATAGTTTAGCATTCCTAAAACTCCATCTAACAACCCTCCGTACATGGCATCAAACAATTACAACACCAAAACATCCCCGAGCATAAGTTTGACCATACAAAAGATGCCCAAACAATGTTGTGCATTGGGGACATTTGATAAATCTAATAAACTTATTTGCACATGAGAAAATGAGGTTATATTGGTTTCTCCATCTTAATAATAAGGTGAATTATAGATCAATCTTTATGTACAACAAATGATTAAATCTCAAACATAGGTTTAGGTGAAATGAGGGCCCAAAGATTACACTATGCATTGCCTACACACCTTTGACCTTTTAAAGAAAATCTTTGAAATTGATTTTCATATTTCATGAGGCCCTAAATATTGAGAGGTTTAATAAATGAAATAAGAAACAATTAAGATCTTATTTTAATAACCCTCATTTTTTTTTAATGACAATTAAATTATGTTCTAGTCAAATAAGAGGATTTGAATCATGAGTGCATACAACATTTGAGGAACACATTAATGTAGAACCTTGTAGAATCATTATTTAAAAAAAAAAGAAATTTCAAGAGCTTTTGTAACTAGGATTAGTCCATTAGTAATTAATTTTTTCATTTAGACCTCAAAACATATTCGATGACTACACAAGTAGAGCTAGACATTGATGATGCCATATGAATAGACATACAATTTCTAGAACTGAGACTTTTCTACATTTTAATGATGCTCTTTTTTGGAAAATGATGTCTGAATTTTGCAATTATAAAAGGTTACTATTGATAGTTGAGCATGGTGGGTTGCAAGGGGGTAATTGCAGTGTCTAGAGGGATGATCCTCCCACAAGAGGTTTAGGGGTTGTTTGCTTCAATAGGTTTTTAGGGGTAGTACCCCGAAAAGTGATATTTTGAGTTGACTTTCCTATTTCAAATTTAGATCATTCATCATTGGGTCTAATACATGATAATAGGTATTATGTTGGTTTTTATTCTATAGAATGCAAGCATATATTATGAGGGTATTGTATTAAATATATGCATTATGATTTATTGTGAGACATATAGATGTTGAGTTACCTTTGAATCTTTGGTTGGTGATACAATCGTGAAATCTTTGTCTACAAGTATATTGTGATCTTCTAATTTTTGAATAATATATTCGGTAAATTTTGGAGTGTGGTCCAAGGAGTTGAGCTTAATTGGTTACAAACCTTGGATTTTCATTGTGGAGACTCAAACTCAAATCTCCATAGGGACATCTTATTGTGACTCTTGGTCTTCTTAGTTGGATTATGGTTTCTAGTGTGTTTGCTTGATAGGAGACGCTATAATTTGTAAACGATTTCTAAAATAAATAAAAAATTGGAGTGTGACACCTCTCTCTCTCTCTCTCTCTCTCTCTCTCTCTCAAAAGGGGTTTCCCCATAAAAATCACTATGTAGTAGTATGCATGATATGCATCTTTCTTTCTATTTAAAGATTGTAAATGTTGTAAAGATTAAAAATAAAATAAAATTCATCAACCTCCTCTCAAGATTAGTTTTGGAAATTGATCCACTACATTAGCTTCCTTATAGCTCTTCTATAATGGACATTCCTAAAAGCACCACATTATTGAAACTAGGTTCAATAGTCATTTGATCATCCAAAAAATAAGTTTTATGCTTATCTTGAATTACAAAAATGTTCTACCAAGTAGATTTTGAAGATGAGCTCCATCTAAAGCTATTAATGCTAGGCTATTATTTTAAGATCAAAATACCACTTCATGAATTGAAAATTAGGTTTCCTTGTCAAACTAACAATATCTTTGCATGAGAAATGAGACATAAAATAATACGTGAAGAGCTTTTCATTTAATAAGGAAGAGATCAAATTCCTTCATGATTGTCCATGTAAGAATATCCTTTCATTTAATCAATCAATCTATACAATAAAAAATTAAAATTGTATCATCATTTATGTAATGGAATTATTGTTGAGTCAACCAATCATGACTATAGACACCTAAAGGTTTCTCAAGAGCCCTGGTTGATCAAGTTCATCACCTAGTCATTATTAATCAAACTTGTCCCCATCACCTAGGCTTAGTCCCCTTTACCTTGTCAAATTCATCACTTAGACAAGTCCCCTTTATCTAAGGTATTTCACACAATTAAATAATTTTATTACTTAATTAATCACTTTTTCTATCTTTTTATAATAAACAAATAAATAAATACTATTTCAACCTATTTTCTATTTCACAAATGGTTAAACAAATTAAATATTGGTTTATTTGATTATGCTTATATTCCCTCAATACATTCTAATAATAAAGTGTACTTAAAATAAACTTATCCTTATGGTTCCATTATTCTCTCTAGCAAACCCAAGAATGTGTCCCTCCTAGATTTACGTGCCCCTTATTACCTCACGGTCACAACTACTTGCTAAACTTACTAAGTTCATCCTACCCATTGACACATTTGTTGTGTTGATTTTCATGTTATTGTTTTATTTCTTATCTCTTTTGTGAGCTCTTAAACTAGTCAAGGAGAAAATCCAATTACAATGAGTCATGGATGACATTTTAAGATGATTTTTTATGTTGTAGATATTTTCAACTAGCCAAGGAGCAAATAAAATTGCAATGGAAACATGGATAAATATATTTTTAATTACTTTGACATTTTTTTGATATTTTTTTTGTGATTAATAATCATGTGTCTTGCATTAGTTTTCATTTGTATTTTTAGACCATTTCTTACAAATAGAATGTATGGATGAGTTTTATAAAATATTCATTATAACGAGATGACTAATACTTAAAAGAGATAAAAAAAGATGACTAATACTTGAGTATGTCAATAAAGATGATTAGTGTTGTCTTTATTAGCACTTTGAAAAGAATCATCTTACTTAAAAAAGTGGAGGCATTATTTAGTAGATCTTTGATTCAATATTTTTTGTGTCACTTTGATAGGTGCTTTGATTTAAATATTTAACTATAATTCTAGATCTTCCTCCTATTAATAGATTTTTTTATGTCACTTTGATAGGCGCTTTGATTTAAATATTTAACTATAATTCTAGATCTTCCTCCTATTAATAGATTTTTTATGTCACTTTGATAAGAATATTTGAAGATAATCTTAGATTTCTAGTACTTTGATAAGGACATAGATTTGACTATTCAAGAATACTTTATATCTTTTATTAGTAGATTTAACTATTGAAGAATACTTTATATCTTTTATTAGTAGATTTTTTAATGTCATTTTGGACTGAATATTTAAATAGAATCTTAGATTTCTAGTACTTTGATAGTGACAATTTATTTGAAGGGGGTTATCCTAAGAATGCTAAATTGTATTAAAGTAGATATTATTTATTAGATAGGATGACCCTTGGAGAGTGCTAATTCATAACAATATTGAAAGGGGTTATCCTAAGAATGCTAAATTCTGGAAGAATCTCCCCCTCACTGATCTTATTTGTAGTGAATTTCCTATCATTGTTCAAGGCTCAGCTGTATTTAAGTCTATCTAGAAGGCCTGGAACCATGTTAGGCAATTCATAAAGAATAAGGAGTTTTTTGATGATAAAACCCTCCATGGTGAGAGATCCATTTGGTGGAACCTAAAGCTCGGTAATAAGCCCCTTTCCCTTACCCAAGGCTATTCCACCAAGTGCTGGGCCAACCTTGGGATCAAGCAGTTTATTGATGTTTTTGAGAATGATAGACTTATTCAGCGGGATGAGTTAAAGTTTAAATTTAATCTTTCTGGCTCTCATAAGAAAATGTATAATATGATTGTCAGGGCCAGCAGGCATATTCCTATGGTTTGCAATGTTGATTCTAATAGTTATTTGAAAATCAAGTGGCCTGGTGGTATTATCATTTCCATGCTTAAAGCTAAGAACATTTACTCTATTATTAACAGCAATAATGATATTATCAGGCATATTAATGATACTTGGTATGCTAACTTAGATGTTCCTTCATGTAATAAGATTTTTGACAGTATTTGGAAAAGCTCTATAGATCCTAAAATCAAATGTTTCAAGTGGTTACTTATTCTTAATAAGCTGCCTATTAGGAACTCTTTTTTGGATGCTAATATGTGCAGCATTTGCAAAACCCCAAAAATGGGAAGACATATATTCTTTGAATGCTCTTTTGCTAAAGAGGTTTGGTTGATGTTTGGTATTTCTATCCCTGCTTCTTTCAATATTCTTGAAGTTATTACTGTTTTTATTTCTAATGCTAAAAAAGATGTTAACATGTTTTGGGATATTCTCTCAGCTAACATTTTGTGGCAAATTTGGAAGTGCAGAAATGAAGAAAAATTTCAAAATGTCCCCAGATTGCTTACTGAGTCTTTTCAAAGTCTCACTTATTTCAAAAAAATTTCCCAGATTCAAATAACTATGAAGGTCAACAAGGCTAAATTCAAAAGACTGCTTAAGGATGGGCATGCCACGTTCTTTGCTAATGAAGTTAAGAATGGTTACTTCTGGAGGCTGCACCTGGATAATATTCATGCTTTCAACCAAATTGTCCACCGCATTAGCAAGGAAATTAAAAGAAACCCACAAAACACTACTGGTGAGATGTTTTACATGCTAAAGCAGATTCAGGATCAGAAGAATTTGGTCTGGATGGAAGGTGATATGGGTTGGACAACGTGGGTGGACACCTTTGATGATGTGTTGCAGTAGCTATTATTTTATGATTCAGTCCTTTTTTGCTTTTTGATCTGGTTGTATTTAATATTCAACTTTTTTGGCTATGTGAGGCTGGTCCTCTGATACTTTGACTCTCGGTGGTCTTTTTTTGCTTTTGTGAATTCCTTATTCTTAATACAAAAATAAATATATAATTTAATAATATATTAGAATATAATGGAAATAATTCTTTCAGAATTATAATTTTTTAATTAATTTTATGATTTCTATAGAAATTTGAGTTCATCTTATATTAACTATCATCTTAAAAGATTCGCAACCTACATTGTATTTAATTTTATTCTAACTTGTGTGCCTTACATGTGCCTTAATAATTATTTTTCTATTTGTACATTAAAATATTTTAGTCTTCAATGGAAAATTGATAAATTTTATGTAGAAAAATATATTTTTTTAAATGTCATATTTTATAATATGATAGAATTTAAATTAACTTTAACTTTTAATGCATTTAAAAAAAAATATTTTGTATAAAAGCAATTAGAGATTTTATAAAATTAAGATTTGAATCAAAATTTTCAAGCATAGTTAGAATTAGGAGTGGGTTAAAGTTAAGGTCCATCTCAAATAAAACATAAAACATAAGTTAGGTTAGTATTAGACGTCATTTAAATTAATTATTACAATAAAAATATAAAAATAATATTTTTTGTTTAAAATTATTTTAGGAATAAGAAAATACTTTCTATTCATTTTTCTTCATTCACTCTCATAAGCAATATATTTTTTTCTTATATTTCATTATTTTACAAGATAATATCTTTTTAATCTAATTGAATTTGATTCACATGTAAATTTTTTAAAGGCTACAATATATAATAATGATTGATGCTCTCACCAAAAAATGATAAAAATATTAATAATAATCTAAATTAATTATTAAATATAAAATATTAAAAAATTAATTTCTGTTAAAAAAATAAATATATATTTTTTTATTAATATTAATTTTTAACTTACAATTACCTTTAAAAATCACTTAAACCAAACTATTATTTAAAAATAAACAAGGTTGCCAAATTGTATTAAAGTAGATATTATTTATTTATTCTTGTCTATGATCATTAATTACTTGAATTACATTAAAAACTTAGTGAATGTTTCAAATGTGACCCTTGATAATCAGAAATGTGCAAGAGTTGTTGAGTTCACCACAATGAAATGGATGGAAATGTGGTTGTTGGTCTAATCATACAAACTAGAGAGATAAACACTCAAAAAGGGAAAAAAAACATTAGTTAGAGTCTTCAACTTTGTTTCCTTCCCCTAGTTCTTATCACAACCCATCACTTTTTTTAACATTGACCATTCCAGAGCCCATTTCATGAAGAAAGGCTTTTCCTTTCATTTTTACTATGGATCTAGATAGACCTCCTCCTCTAAGACCAAAAGAAACATGACAACTTAAACCCTTGGGTTTAGCAAGGATTTTATTTGCTCATGTGGTCAACATTTCATTCTTTGGGCTCCATAATGTTTAAGCACTACTACGAGCAACCAAATCCTTTCCTCTTGCTTCTATTTCCTTGATTGATTTGTCGAAGCCCTAGTTCCTCAAAGAAAAAACCTTTCTACTTCTACTTTTTTTTTTTTTAGGCTCAAAGTGAGCTTGATAAGATGATTGCCTCTCTAGCCCTTCCATAGATCCTCCCACCTCTACTCAAATTACTTGTTTTGTTGTCCACCCTCCATTGAGTCTCCCTTCCATGTTGCATTCACCTTATATTATTCTCTCCATTAGTCTTGGGGTCTAAAACCCTTCCATCAATACCACACTCCATGAGTTCTTAATCAAAAGTAAATGTATGTAATTTTTTGAATGCTATCATACTCATAAACATTATGATTTAGAATATATAAAAATAACTTTGTAGATAGAATGGTTAAAATAAAGAGAGATTCTTATTTAACAAGATAGGTCACCAGTTCAAATCTCACAAATAGGTAGGATATGTACGCTTTGTTTGAAGCATAGCTATGTGCCTTTCACAAAAAATGTAGAGTAGTCCCATATTATTATTACCATATGTTGACCCAAAAACAAATGATTGGTTTCATAGACTTAAAAAGACCTTTCCTTTCCTTTCTTTCCCGCGCTTTAAATATTATATTCAAATTTCTCACAAACATCATATGAACTATGTAGAACATATACGAATTTCACAACAAAATCATTGGGAGAGGAGCAAGCATGAGATGGGAGAAAGGGGAATTCCTCGCTGCTGGAGTCAAAGTACCAAAATAAAGTTCATAAATTATATAATTCCTTTAAAGTACCAAAACAAAGTTCATAAATTATATAAGTTACAAAGTGAGACAAGGTCCTCTTCATTGTTACCATGGAATGCGCTGTGTAGTTATACAAGCGGTGGGAGCGACTTTATATAACCAACAAATAAATAAGACGCTTTCAAATAGTAAGTGTTGGAGAATTTTTTGGCGGTTTTATTGTCGACGACAAATGAATCTCTTGCTTTTCTCCAACAATTCTTGGCGTGGTTTGACTGCCTTGCACACGTCATTTTTACAACCATATCTATGTTAAGCCATGGGAATCTGAAACTGGTAATCTAACACCATTATGGCAGGGATTGTAATAAGTGGGGCAACGACTTTCACTGTACATAAATACACAAAAAGCGGCTAATAAGGAAAAGCTTCAATTACAGACTGCAATGCTGGTATGGCAATAATATTGAAACGAGGAAATCCAGCTTCCATTAAAACATTTTTCCACTCCTCTTCACTTCTCTCTTTCCCACCAGAGCTGAGCGCGATCATTAACAGATCAAACACAAGCCCCAAACTTGGATCGAGCACCGTATTCTCTCGGACGTTCAGAACATTATCCACGATGATCACCTTCCCTGTCTCTGGAATCGCCTTTCTGCACTGCTTCAGAATCCTTACGCAGTCCTCGTCCCCCCAATCATGCATAATCCACTGCAAAATTTCATGAAAATAAACCAAAAAACCCATTATAAAACTCTCCTACACAAAGAAAACAAGCACCAGATTCGATGCACCCACCTTCATGAATACAGCGTCCCCAGATGGCACACCTTCGAACATGTCTCCTTCCACATGCTTTACCCCTGCATCATGAAAAAAATCAATAGTCCATTCTAATCAGTTTTAAAAATAGAGTCCATTTATGCCCACCCGTTTTGTTGTACGGTAAAATTATTTATACCCGAGAAATTGGGAGCCGTAGCTATGACATGGGATAGATCGAAGTTGATGCCAATCATAGTTGGATAGGCCTTCACAATCTCTGCAATCGTGGCTCCGATGCCGCCTCCGACGTCGACCAAGGTATTCAAGCCCTGAAACCCCTCGTATTTAGACAAGATGGCTTTCATCACGGTGTTGGCGTTGCAGGCCATGGCTTGGTTAAAGAGGTCGCTGTAATCAGGGTGCGCCGCTGCGTAGTCCCAAATATGGAGGGCGTGAGCCTTCTGGAAGGCCACGCCACCGTGGAGGACGCACTCGTTCAAATGGTGCCACGGCGCCGCGCTCTTCACGTCGTTCTGCATAAGTAGCATGGCAATCATTGAGAGCGCCGCGCCGTCTTTCACAAACCATTTTGAAGCGGGTGCTAGGCCGTATCTCACTTCACCCGCCCCTTCGCTCGTTTCGGCCCTGAAGAAATTCTTGGCGACAAGGAAGCGCAGGATTCTGAAGAGGCAATTGACGTCGGGCTTTTGGCTGGGAAGTTCCGCTGCGATTTGCGAGAGGGAAAGCGTTGCTTTGGGGCCGTGGCGCGCAATGATGTCGGGAATTCCGAGCAAAACGACTGACTTCACCGCCAAAGACTCCACAAACGCGAATGTGTATTTCCATGCCTCCGCTTGTCCGGCGAGTTCTTCCTCCTCGCTCTCGAACATGCCATCAGATGTTTCTTCATTCTGAGCTGCTGGACCATTCATATTTCCGACTTTCATAAATTCTCGATCACCGAGATATACAGACTCATAAGGCCAGTGTGTATGGCACTGGCTACGGTGTAATATATTTGTACCGGTCTAAACTATGTTCCTTTTTAGGGTCATCCATGTCATTACGTGGCACTGGTTAAATATCGCAAAATTTGCACTGGCCATTTATGTGATCGCTGACATCCAGTCCTTCCAATGAAGTTTGTACTGTACCGCTCCTGTCACCTCGAGCAAAATTTTCAACTCTAAAGGTAGGTCCACACTACAAAACACCAAATCAATGTTGTACTTTCAAATTGTAGCCACAAAAATGTACATAAATCTACAGGTTGATGGCCAAAATGGATTGAAATGAATGCCAATGTCAAGTTGGTGTGCTTGGAATCCAAATCAGAGGTCAGTGTTAAATCTAAATGATATGGTCATAATTAGCATAAAATGTAGAGGTTAAAGGCAAAAATTTCACTCTAAAGGTAGGTCCACATTACAAAAGACCAAATCAATGTTGTACTTTCAAATCGTAGCCACAAAATGTACATAAATCTGCAGGTTGATGGCCAAAATGGATTAAAATGAATGCCAATGTCAAGTCGGTGTGCTTGGAACCAAATAAGATGTCATATTCACTAAATGATATGGTCATAATTAGCATAAAATGTAGAGGTTAAAGGCAAAAATTTCAACTCTAAAGGTAGGTCCACACTACAAAAGACCAAATCAATGTTGTACTTTCAAATCGTAGCCACAAAAATGTACATAAATTTGTAGGTTGATGGCTGAAATGGATTGAAATGAATGCCAATGTCAAGTTGGTGTGCTTGGAATCCAAATCAGACGTTAATGTTAAATCTAAATGATATGGTCATAATTAGCATAAAATGTAGAGGTTAAAGGCAAAAATTTCAACTCTAAAGGTAGGTCCACATTACAAAAGACCAAATCAATGTTGTACTTTCAAATCGTAGCCAAAAAATGTACATAAATCTGCAGGTTGATGGCCAAAATGGATTAAAATGAATGCAAATGTCAAGTTGGTGTGCTTGGAACCAAATAAGATGTCATATTCACTAAATGATATGGTCATAATTAGCATAAAATGTAGAGGTTAAAGGCAAAAATTTCAACTCTAAAGGTAGGTCCACACTACAAAAGACCAAATCAATGTTGTACTTTCAAATCGTAGCCACAAAATTGTACATAAATTTGTAGGTTGATGGCTGAAATGGATTGAAATGAATGCCAATGTCAAGTTGGTGTGCTTGGAATCCAAATCAGACGTTAATGTTAAATCTAAATGATATGGTCATAATTAGCATAAAATGTAGAGGTCAAAGGCAAAATTTTCAACTCTAAAGGTAGGTCCACATTACAAAAGACCAAATCAATGTTGTACTTTCAAATTGTAGCCACAAAATGTACATAAATCTGCAGGTTGATGGCCAAAATGGATTGAAATGAATGCCAATGTCAAGTTGGTGTGCTTGGAATCCAAATCAGACGTCAGTGTGAAATCTAAATGACATGGTCATAATTAGGATAAAGTGTAGAGGTTAAAGGCAAAAATTTCAACTCTAAAGGTAGGTCCACACTACAAAAGACCAAATCAATGTTGTACTTTCAAATCATAGCCACAAAAATGTACATAAATTTGCAGGTTGATGGCTGAAAAGGATTGAAATGAATGCCAATGTCAAGTTGGTGTGCTTGGAATCCAAATCAAACATCAATGTGAAATCTAAATGACATGGTCATAATTAGGATAAAATCTGGAGGTTAAAGGAAAAAATTTCAACTCTAAAGGTAGGTTCACACTACAAAAGACCAAATCAATGTTGTACTTTCAAATCGTAGCCACAAAAATGTACATAAATTTGCAAGTTGATGGCCGAAATGGATTGAAATGAATGCCAATGTCAAGTTGGTGTGCTTGGAATCCAAATCAGATGTCAGTGTTAAATCTAAATGATATGGTCATAATTAGCATAAAATGTAGAGGTTAAAGGCAAAATTTTCAACTCTAAAGGTAGGTCCACACTACAAAAGACCAAATCAATGTTGTACTTTCAAATCGTAGCCACAAAAATGTACATAAATCTACAGGTTGATGGCCGAAATGGATTGAAATGAATGCCAATGTCAAGTTGGTGTGCTTGGAATCCAAATCAGAGGTCAGTGTTAAATCTAAATGATATGGTCATAATTAGCATAAAATGTAGAGGTCAAAGGCAAAATTTTCAACTCTAAAGGTAGGTCCACACTACAAAATACCAAATCAATGTTGTACTTTCAAATTGTAGCCACAAAAATGTACATAAATCTGCAGGTTGATGGCCAAAATGGATTGAAATGAATGCCAATGTCAAGTTGGTGTGCTTGGAATCCAAATCAGACGTCAGTGTGAAATCTAAAGTACATGATCATAATTAGCATAAAATGTAGAGGTTAAAGGCAAAAATTTCAACTCTAAAGGTAGGTACACACTACAAAAGACCAAATCAATGTTGTACTTTCAAATCGTAGCCACAAAAATGTACATAAATCTGCAGGTTGATGGCCGAAATGGATTGAAATGAATGCCAATGTCAAGTTGGTGTGCTTGGAATCCAAATCAGACGTCAGTGTTAAATCTAAATGATATTGTCATAATTAGCATAAAATGTAGAGGTCAAAGGCAAAATTTTCAACTCTAAAGGTAGGTCCACACTACAAAAGACCAAATTAATGTTGTACTTTCAAATTGTAGCCACAAAAATGTACATAAATCTACAGGTTGATGGCCGAAAAGGATTGAAATGAATGCCAATGTCAAGTTGGTGTGCTTGGAATCCAAATCAGACATCAGTGTGAAATCTAAATGATATGGTCATAATTAGCATAAAATGTAGAGGTCAAAGGAAAAATTGTCAACTCTAAAGGTAGGTCCACACTACAAAAGACCAAATCAATGTTGTACTTTCAAATCGTAGCCACAAAAATGTACATAAATCTACAGGTTTATGGTTGAAATTGATTGAAATGAATGCCAATGTCAAGTTGGTGTGCTTGGAATCCAAATCAGACGTTAGTGTGAAATCAAATGATATGGTTATAATTAGCATAAAATGTAGAGGTCAAAGGCAAAATTTTCAACTCTAAAATGAATTCAATAGCCAAAAATCCACATCAAGTGACAGGGCAGTATGACAACAAATTGAGCCACTTTTCTATGCAAAAGGGAAAAAATCCAAGTGCTACCTACATCCGAGGGTTTCACACCAAGGCATACAAAGCTAAATAGATATTTGCTTCACAAATAACAAAAATGACTCAACATTTTTTTTTGGCAATTTCATCATCTAGATGAAAATGAAGGCAACTTTTAGCTTGATGGAAATGAAATCAACTTCCCCACAAATCATGCTCAAACTTGGTTGAAATGACATTCTCGCAAAACATCTTAAAATGTCTCGACTCTTAATCATTCACTACATCATAGCAAATTAAATGGGAAATCAATGAAAAAATTGAATGGCAAATCAACCTCCACATGCAATTACCAAACTTGATGGTCACTGATTTAACTGGAATTCACAAAGTCCAAAGGCACCAAAGATTGAGTCAAGGGTACATTTCACCACTTGCTAGTTTTGAAGATTGTTTGGAGGTTATTTCAATCATACTTCACCAAATTATTGTTGATTTATACTGAATTTGCATAATTGTACATCGATTTTGCTAAATTCACCTCAAATCTTCATATAATTTTTCTTGCAAAATCATTTTCATCTCTATTGCACTAGCAAAGACTCTAATATCATGTGAGATTTAGCTAGAACACTAGGCAGATGAAACAACAAATGAGGAAGAAATGGAGAGCAAAAGATAAGATGATATAGTGAGAGAGATGAATGAGTGAGGCAGATGAAAGAGTCAGGTACAAATATATAAGAGATGTTCCATCTACCAACCTACCTTACATTATTTGTTACATAGGAAAGACACAAAAGCACTTAAGCAAGCACCTAAGTAGGAACACAACATTACAAACACAATATTATGAAAATAGAAGGAAGTTCATCAAGTAATGCATAACACTAAAAAAATTGCAATTGATAGTATAAACCCGAAAATCTTACATTAAAGGGAATATAAGTTTGACATAGTAGAATACATTAACTTGAAAGCCTTATAAATAAAATAAGGAGTACAAGCCAACTGAAAATCTTTATTATATTATTTTAATTAAATGCATGGCATATTTTAGAATGTTTGAAAATGATTTATTTGATATGCAACAACAGGTGGACTATTTAGGGATAATATTCAAGACTAATTTTTAGGTTAGAATGGATAAATGAGACTAATTTTCATGTTAGTCCTACAACCACTATCCCCACCTTCACCCTTGATGCATACTATCATTAAAACTAGATATAGTTGAAAATAAAGGCAATTCTACATCTTAGTTTTCAAATTTCTATTAAATGTGCTTTGGCACATCACATATCTTTAGAATTCAAGGTTATAATAGAACTATTAGTTGGTGGTAGTTTGGTGCCTTATTTTGAGTTATAGTATAAAAAAAAATGATCTAAAAATTCACTCACAATCCTTCAATGGAACATGTCATGATTATGATAGGTTTTTTCTATAACTCTTTAAAATTATTTTATGCAATGGTTATATACATTGCCTCATGGTTCTATCCGTTGTTTTGATCAACCACATGTAGCTTTCCTAATCTATTATTTTGTGAAACAAACCTCAAATTTGTTATTTTGACTTATTAAGTTTACCCAAGTGTCAAGCAAGAATGTCGATCAATATTTACAATTTCAATCATTTTATACTAAAATAAACCAACTTTGGTTCTTGATTTGAACACTAACTTTTTTTTTAATACAAAATCTATTATTGTCTCTTTATGATAATGTTTATTTGAATAGAAACACTTCATTCATGGAATTTTTTCCTCAAGTTAAATTTTTTAAATTATACACCTCCATCTCATAATATTTCAAAATTAAAAAATGTCATTACCTTCTAAAAAGGAAAATCATAAAAAAGAAAGTATGTACAACTTAAATAACGTAGAGCTCTATTATTTTAACACTCGTTTCTTTAAGACTGAACTTCATAATTTTTATAAATTTAAATAAGTTTTTAGATAAAATTAATTAAATTCTTATTTAATTACTTTTCACCAATTCATCGACGTGAACTATCTAAATAGTTATCGAAGGGTTAATGAACATTTATTTTGCAATTATCATAGAGTTAATAATAACTACACACAAATTTGCAACACAAATTTGCATGACTCTTATGTACTATTATACCTATATTAGATAAATTTATATATAATAAATCAATAGATACCATTCTTGAAATTATTGTTACATTTATGCAATAAATTAAATATTTATATTTTATTATTTTTAAATATAAAATAGTAATTCATTTAAGTTTAGGAATTATTTTATTGTTAAATGACATCATTAGTATTATTTTCTTATTACTAAACACTAATATTTTTTTCCCTTTCAAATAGTTTTAAATTTATTACATATTTTTATTTTAAGTTTTTGTTAGATATTAGCTTGTACCCAAATAATTTTATTTATTGACTTAAAAATTTACACTTACAATCTTGGTTCGAGCGAGCATACTTGTAGGAAAGAACCAGGGAGAAAACCTCAGGTTGTAGCTCGTAAGACTTAAATTCTACAAATGTTTACAAAAATTTGGCATATAGCCAATCCTATTTACAAAGTATATATCCCACTTAGATGGGCCAAAGATGATACTAATAGAACAATACATATTTAAGATGTTATTACAACATGGTATCTAACATTTCTCTAATCCATCTGAACTTCTTGACATCAATCACAGGTCCAATTGAACATTGTCTCCAACCCATCTATATATAGGAAATACCAATATTATGAAACAACATCACATCCATAATAGTACCACACAAATACTTCTTTATCAACATAGGGGTTGTCTTACTTGCATAGCATATTACATCCACCAAAAAATCTCCAGAATACTTGTTAGTCTTCAAATAGTAATATCAACACAAAATTTGAGATAATGGTTGGAGCCAATAATACAACAAAACTTCCATATAGACTATCAAATGGGTTGTACTAAATCTAGGTTTCAAAATAATTAGCTAGATTCAATCTACTAGTTTATAATATTAGATATTTAAATTTGATGCAATAAAAAACTTAATAAGTATTATAATGCCAAAAGTAAACTTGTAGTATACAATCTTTGTCAAGAGATCTTTATGCCTAAACTACTATAGGACTCTGATAGAGTCACCAGTTCAAATCTCACAAATAGGTAGGATATGTACGCTTTGTTTGAAGCATAGCTATGTGCCTTTCACAAAAAATGTAGAGTAGTCCCATATTATTATTACCATATGTTGACCCAAAAACAAATGATTGGTTTCATAGACTTAAAAAGACCTTTCCTTTCCTTTCTTTCCCGCGCTTTAAATATTATATTCAAATTTGTCACAAACATCATATGAACTATGTAGAACATATACAAATTTCACAAGAAAATCATTGGGAGAGGAGCGAGCATGAGATGGGAGAAAGGGGAATTCCTCGCTGCTGGAGTCAAAGTACCAAAATAAAGTTCATAAATTATATAATTCCTTTAAAGTACCAAAACAAAGTTCATAAATTATATAAGTTACAAAGTGAGACAAGGTCCTCTTCATTGTTACCATGGAATGCGCTGTGTAGTTATACAAGCGGTGGGAGTGACTTTATATAACCAACAAATAAATAAGACGCTTTCAAATAGTAAGTGTTGGAGAATTTTTTGGCGGTTTTATTGTCAACGACAAATGAATCCCTTGCTTTTCTCCAACAATTCTTGGCGTGGTTTGACTGCCTTGCACACGTCGTTTTTACAACCATATCTATGTTAAGCCATGGGAATCTGAAACTGGTAATCTAACACCATTATGGCAGGGATTGTAATAAGTGGGGCAATGACTTTCACTGTACATAAATACACAAAAAGCGGCTAATAAGGAAAAGCTTCAATTACAGACTGCAATGCTGGTATGGCAATAATATTGAAACGAGGAAATCCAGCTTCCATTAAAACATTCTTCCACTCCTCCTCACTTCTCTCTTTCCCACCAGAGCTGTGAGCAATCATTAGCAGATCAAACACAAGCCCCAAACTTGGATCAAGCACCGTATTCTCTCAAACGTTCAGAACATTATCCACGATGATCACCTTCCCTGTCTCTGGAATCGCCTTTCTGCACTGCTTCAGAATCCTTACGCAGTCCTCGTCCCCCCAATCATGCATAATCCACTGCAAAATTTCATGAAAATAAACCAAAAAACCCATTATAAAACTCTCCTACACAAAGAAAACAAGCACCAGATTCGATGCACTGACCTTCATGAATACAGCGTCCCCAGATGGCACACCTTTGAACATGTCTCCTCCCACATGCTTTACCCCTGCATCATGAAAAAAATCAATAGTCCATTCTAATCAGTTTTAAAAATGGAGTCCATTTATGCCCACCCGTTTTGTTGTACGGTAAAATTATTTATACCCGAGAAATTGGGAGCCATAGCTATGACATGGGGTAGATCGAAGTTGATGCCAATCATAGTTGGATAGGCCTTCACAATCTCTGCAATCGTGGCTCCGATGCCTTCTCTGACGTCGACCAAGGTATTCAAGCCCTGAAACCCCTCGTATTTAGACAAGATGGCTTTCATCATGGTGTTGGCGTTGCAGGCCATGGCTTGGTTAAAGAGGTCGCTGTAATCAGGGTGCGCTGCTGCGTAGTCCCAAATATGGAGGGCGTGAGCCTTTTGGAAGGCCACGCCACCGTGGAGGACGCACTCATTCAAATGGTGCCATGGTGCCGCGCTCTTCACGTCGTTCTGCATAAGTAGCATGGCAATCATTGAGAGCGCCGCGCAGTCTTTCACGAACCATTTTGAAGCGGGTGCTAGGCCGTATCTCACTTCACCCGCCCCTTCGCTCGTTTCGGCCCTGAAGAAATTCTTGGCGATAAGGAAGCGCAAGATTCTAAAGAGGCAATTGACATCGGGCTTTTGGCTGGGAAGTTCCGCTGCGATTTGCGAGAGGGAAAGCGTTGCTTTGGGGCCGTGGCGCGGAATGATGTTGAGAATTCTGAGAAAAATGACTGACTTCACCGCCAAAGACTCCACAAACGCGAATGTGTATTTCCATGCCTCCGCTTGTCCGGCGATTTCTTCCTCCTCGCTCTCAAACATGCCATCAGATGTTTCTTCATTCTGAGCTGCTGGACCATTCATATTTCTGACTTTCATAAATTCTTGATCACCGAGATATACAGACTCATAAGGCCAGTGTGTATGGCACTGGCTATGGTGTAATATATTTGTACCGGTCTAAACTATGTTCCTTTTTAGGGTCATCCATGTTATTATGTGATCGCTGACATCCAGTCCTTCTTCCAATGAAGTTTGTACTGTACCGCTCTTGTCACCTCGAGCAAAATTTTCAAATTGTACTTTTAAATTGTAGCCACAAAAATCAATGTTGTACTTTCAAATTGTAGCCACAAAAATGTACATAAATCCGCAGGTTGATGGTCGAAATGGATTGAAATGAATGCTAATGTCAAGTTGGTGTGCTTGGAATCCAAATCAGACGTCAGTGTGAAATCTAAATGACATGGTCATAATTAGGATAAAGTGTAGAGGTTAAAGGCAAAAATTTCAACTCTAAAGGTAGGTCCACACTACAAAAGACCAAATCAATGTTGTACTTTCAAATCATAGCCTCAAAAATGTACATAAATTTGCAGGTTGATGGCCGAAATGGATTGAAATGAATGCCAATGTCAAGCTGGTGTGCTTGGAATCCAAATCAGACGTCAGTGTGAAATTGATGCAGCAGCATCCTGGGTGTAAGAGCAATCTTGCATCACCCAAAAACATTTCTGTTTTTATTTTCAATAAGGGCTATTTTGTGTAGAGCTGCTATTTATGGAAAGTTACTATTTTTGGTAATTTTCGTATGTGCTCAGAATGATCTGATTTCTTTCTTGGAGGTTCATTTTGGTCATATAAGTCTGCCAGTAAAGTTTCATTGCCAGATCAAGTGTATATTTGAAGATATTGAAGATTTTCGGTATTGGCAGCAGGGTACAGAAATTTTGAACTCAGTTTTGAAGGCTTTAGAGGCCCCGGATGATGTCAAAAATTTGAGTGATGGGCGCTTGCGCGGGTCAAGCCTATAGAGCACTTTGTGGCGTTTCTGAAATGGGGTTATAATAGCCGATCGGGTCAACTGGTGATGACTTATGGTCTTCGGAAGTTGGGCCACATGAAATGGCGAAAAATAATTTTCTTCAAAATTTCTGTTCGGGTTTCAAGGTTATCTTGAGCCGACTATGATATAATGAAATGTAAAATAAAATAATTCTAAGTTTGGTCGGCTTTATTGGCTAAAATTTTGGAACCTTCCCAGGCGGTGGAAAATTGCCTATATAAGGAAGGCTGTATTATTGTCTTAGGTAGTTCAGAATAGTTCTGGGTAGTAGATCTGGGCAATAATTCGAAGCTTTGTCCTACAGAATATTGTAACGGAATGCCCATGTGGCTTTGCATATATTGTAATTCTGAAAGTTTGTAATTCCACATTTGTGGAGATAATAAGAAGCCAATTTTTTGTTCTTGCATATTGTTGTGGTTTCTCTGTTTCTGTTATGTGTTTGTGGTATTAAGGGGAGCACCCTTCATCAAGTAGTATCAGAGTAGGTTTTCTTGAGTGTAAATAGATCGCCGATTGTGAGGTAGTTTGCACCAGGACCGTGGTTAGGGTTTCAGCACGCATCGCGAAAATGCCTCCACGAAGAGAACGTGGCGGAAGAGCTAGTGCTGTGACACCTGAGGTTAGAGAGTTACAGAGACAAGTGCGAGCATTGCAAGAAGAGATTCGCAGAGGAATGAATCTTAATGTCAAAGACGAAAGTGAGGATGAAGCTGAAGAAGAATATCAAGAAGGAGAAGTTGAAATTGTGAACCAGGAGGAAGAAAGACTTTTTCGGGCGATTTCCAAGATTGGGAAAAGACCTAAGATTGAGGTTCCTACATTTTCTGGAAATCTTAACCCAGAGGAATTGATCGACTGGATCAATGAATGTGAAGAATATTTTGAGTATGAAGATGTTGAGGATCCTGATAGGGTCAAATTTGCGAAGGCCAGACTGAAAGTTCATGCAAAGATATGGTGGCAAGAGATTCAGTTGGAGCGAAATAGAAGGGGAAAGGAGAAAATCACGAGATGGGATCGGATGGTGGATAAATTGAAGCGACTATTCATTGTTGTTGATTATGAGCTTGACCTACTGAAGAAAATGCGGAGTTTGAAGCAAGCAGGAAGATCTGTTCAGAGTATACAGAGGAGTTCTATCGACTTCTCATCAGAACAGGCCATGCAGAAGCTGATAAGGAGAAAGTTGCTCGATACCTTAATGGGTTAAGGCCAAGCATTCAGGAGGAGCTAAATCTGGTTCGAATGAACAGTATTGAAGAGGCATACCAGTTTGCCCTAAAAGTAGAGGAAAAGCTGAACAAGAAGTTTGAGAGCAGACAAAACGGAAGAGGTCGCGGTGGACGATCTGGTGGACGGTCATATGGTGGCCGAAATGAAGAT
Source organism: Chamaecyparis obtusa (assembly GCA_027943335.1). Classification (NCBI taxonomy): domain Eukaryota; kingdom Viridiplantae; phylum Streptophyta; class Pinopsida; order Cupressales; family Cupressaceae; genus Chamaecyparis; species Chamaecyparis obtusa. The sequence goes on from BSBK01002528.1 coordinate 696,230, forward strand.
CTGAAAAAGAAGGATGAGGCCAGTAGTAGACAGAATCAGCGAGGAAATAATTCCAATCGCTTCCAGGATCAGAATAATAGAGATCAAAGAGGAAGAGGAAGAGGACAAGGATCTAGAAGAGGTGGCTTCCGTGGAACATGTTTTCACTGTGGAGAAGAAGGTCATAGGGCATTTGAATATCCTCAGCACCAAGGCAGAACAGATAGGAGAAATGAAGGCCAGGCCAGAGTTGCACATGTAGATGAAGATGCCAGATCATCAAATTCTAAAGATGCTGAAAGAGGAGAAACGTTGATTAACAGAAGAGTCCTGTTGAGTGGTGAGAATGAACCTGAGCAAAGGAGGAGCTTGTTTCGTACCAGGTGCAAGTGTGAAGGTAAATGTTGTGATGCGATTATCGATAGTGGAAGCACTGACAATTTGGTGTCAAAAGAGATGGTGACAAAGTTGAAGCTCAAGAGACAGAAACACCCACATCCATATCAGATTGCCTGGGTACAGGATGACCACAAGGTCATGGTCAATGAACAATGCCTGGTGAAGTTCAAAATTAGCGGATACCAAGATGAGGTATTGTGTGATATCATATCTATGGATGCATGTCATATGTTGTTGGGTAGACCATGGTAGTTTGACAGATGTGCTGTACATGATGGCCGTGCGAATACCTATTCCCTGACAAAGAATGGAGTGCGACATAAGCTAAAACCATTGAAGGAGACTGAAGAAAAGATATGTGGTAATGCAAGGATAACTTTTGTTGATGGAAGAAATTTCCTAGATGGTATGAGGTATGAGCATGTATGTTTTGCTTTAATTCCAAAAGCTGGTAAAGAGGAAGTAGAAGATGTTCTTGTAGAAGTTGCAGATTTGTTGAATGAGTTTCAAGATATTGTATCCGATAACGTACCTGATGGATTACCACCAGTCAGGAAGATTAGTCATCAGATGGACTTGATCCCAAGAGCGAGTTTGCCGAACAAGGCAACACATAGAATGACACCTGCAGAAAGTGAGAAGTTGAACAGACAAGTACATGAGTTGTTACAGAAAGGATTGATCCATGAGAGTCTGAGTCCCTGTGTTGTACCAGCGGTATTAGCACCAAAGAAGAATGGAGAATGGAGGATGTGTACAGATTCTAGGGCAATAAACAAGATCACAATCAAGTACAGGTTTCCATTGCCACGAATGGATGATATTATGGACTATTTGAGTGGAGCTGTGTATTTTTCAAAGATAGATCTGAAAAGTGGATATCATCAGATTCGGATCAGAGAAAGAGATGAATGGAAGACTGCCTTCAAGACAAAGGAAGGACTGTATGAGTGGTTAGTCATGCCTTTTGGGCTAACCAATGCACCGAGCACTTTCATGCGGCTCATGAACGAGGTTCTGAAAGAATTTTGGGGTAAGTTTGTCATTGTTTACCTAGATGATATTTTGATCTTTAGTAAGACATTGGAGGAGCATATGATGCATATTCGTATGGTATTTGAGAAGTTGAGAGAAGAGAAATTGTTGATTAATTTGAAGAAGTGCAGTTTTGTGAAGAAAGAGTTAGTGTATTTGGGATTTGTAGTTTCAGTAGAAAGTCTAAAAATGGACCCAAAGAAGGTACAGGCTATCCTTGAATGGCCTACTCCAAGGAGTGCTACTGAGGTAAGATCTTTTCATGGTTTGGCTAGCTTTTACAGAAAGTTTATGAAAATTTTTAGCAGTATTTGTGGACCCTTGACTGAAACAATGAGAGGGGATAGAAAAGAGTTTAAGTGGACTAATGGGGCAGAAAAGAGTTTTCAATTGTTGAAACAAAAAGTTACAGAACAACCTATTTTAGCACTTCTAGATTTTAATAAGGTGTTTCAAGTAGATTGTGATGCTAGTGGTACTGCAATAGGAGCTGTTATGAGCCAAGAAGGTAAACCTGTTGCTTATTTCAGTGAGAAGTTAAATGATGCCAAGAAGAAATATTCTGTTTATGATCAGAAATTTTATGCTATAGTTCAAGCATTAAAGAAGTGGAGACATTATCTGCTTCCTAAGGAGTTTGTTTTGTATATTGATCATCAAGCTTTGCAATATTTGAATAGTCAAGGAAAGTTGAATCAAAGGCATTTGAAATGGGTTGAGTTTCTACAGAGTTATACATTTGTTTTGAAACACAGGAGTGGAAAGTCTAATAAGGTTGCAGATGCTCTTAGCAGAAGGCAACTATTGATGACAGAAATGCAGATTGAAGTGGTTGGGTTCAAGGAACTCAAGAATTTGTATCCAGAGGATCCTGATTTTGGTGAAGCTTGGAAAGCTTGTACAGAACCTATTACTCTAGACAGGATGAAATGGTTGGATTTCATCATCCAGGATGATATGCTATTCAGAGGGAGTCAGTTGTGCATTCCACGAAGTTCTATGAGGGAGAATCTCATCAAGGAGAAGCATAGTGGAGGATTGGCTGGACATTTTGGTCGTGATAAAACCCTTGGTTTGGTTAGTGAGAATTATTATTGGCCATAGTTGCAGCAAGATGTGAAGAAATTTGTACAGAGTTGCAGAGTATGTCAGATGGTGAAGGGAGTGAAGCAGAATACAGGATTGTATCAGCCATTACCCGTACCAGAGAAGCCTTGGGAGGATATCAGCATGGACTTTGTTCTTGGTTTACCGAGGACTCAGCGGGGACATGATTCAATTTTTGTTGTGGTTGACAGATTTTCAAAGATGACACATTTCATTCCCTGCAAGAAGACTAATGATGCTGTTCATGTAGCAGAATTATTTTTCAGAGAAGTAGTGAGACTTCATGGTTTGCCAAAGACCATAGTTTCAGATCGAGACACTAAGTTTGTTGGATATTTCTGGCGTACGTTGTGGAAGAAGTTGAAGACAGATTTGAAGTTTAGTTCATCACATCATCCACAGACTGATGGACAGACAGAGGTGGTGAATAGGAGTTTGGGAAATTTGCTGAGATGTTTGGTTGGAGATAAGCCAACAGGATGGGATTTGATTTTACCACAAGCGGAATTTGCATACAATAATTCTATCAACAGGAGCACTGGTAAATCACCATTCCAGATTGTATATGGAAGTAGTCCAAGAAATGCATCTGAATTGAGGAAGATAGATAAAGGAGAAATAAGTAGTGCTGAAGCTGAGGATTTTGCAGAACACTTGAAGAACATCCATGGGGAGGTGAGGAAGCATATTACCAAGATGAACGCACAGTATAAGGCTAAGGCAGATGAGAAAAGGAGGTATAAGGAATTTCAGGTTGGTGATGAAGTCATGGTTCATTTGCGGAAGGAGCGGTTTCTAGTTGGTACATATAACAAGCTGAAAATGAAGAAGTTTGGACCATGTAGGATATTGAAGAAACATGATTCAGGAAACGCATATGAGGTAGAATTGCCTACTGAGCTAAATATTTCACCAGTGTTTAACATTTCAGATCTGACAGAGTATCATGAGGGAGGTGTTGAAGATGAGATCACAGCAGCATAGTGGAGTATTCCAGCAACTAGTTCAGACACTAAGGAGATCGAAGATATACTGGACAGTCGTGTTGGCAGAAGCACAAGGAACAGGACATATGAAGAATATCTGGTCAAGTGGAAAGGATGACCTGTTGAAGATTCATCATGACTGACAAAGGAGGAGGTTAGCCGTCTTGGTTTTCCTCTGCACACCTGAGTTGTGACAGGGTCACTTCTCAAATTACCCTGGGTGTTTGATGTACGAGCATCCTAGGCGTAAGAGCAATCTTGCATCACCCAAAAACATTTCTATTTTTATTTTCAATAAGGGCTATTTTGTGTAGAGCTGCTATTTATGGAAAGTTACTATTTTTGGTAATTTTTGTATGTGCTCAGAATGATCTGATTTCTTTCTTGGAGGTTCATTTTGGTCATATAAGTCTGCCAGTAAAGTTTCATTGCCAGATCAAGTGTATATTGGAAGATATTGAAAATTTTCGGTATTGGCAGCAGGGTACATAAACTTTGAACTCAGTTTTGAAGGCTTTAAAGGCCCTGGATGAGGTCAAAAATTTGGGTGACGGGTGCTTGCACGGGTCAAGCCTATAGAGCACTTCGTGGCGTTTCCGAAATGGGGTTATAATAGCCGATCGGGTCAACTGGTGATGACTTATGGTCTTCGGAAGTTGGGCCACCTGAAATGGCAGAAAATAATTTTCTTCAAAATTTCTGTTCGGGTTTCAAGGTTATCTTGAGCTGACTATGATGTAATGAAATGTAAAATAAAATAATTCTAAGTTTGGTCGGCCCTATTGGCTAAAATTCTGGAACCTTCCCAGGCGGTGGAAAATTGCCTATATAAGGAAGGCTGTATTATTGTCTTAGGTAGTTCAGAATAGTTCTGGGTAGTAGATCTGGGCAATAATTCGAGGCTTTGTCCTACAGAATATTGTAAGGGAATGCCCATGTGGCTTTGCATATATTGTAATTCTGAAAGTTTGTAATTCCACATTTGTGGAGATAATAAGAAGCCAAGTTTCTATTCTTGCATATTGTTGTGGTTTCTCTGTTTCTGTTATGTGTTTGTGGTATTAAGGGGAGCACCCTTCATCAGAAATCTAAATGACATGGTCATAATTAGGATAAACTGTAGAGGTTAAAGGCAAAAATTTCAACTCTAAAGGTAGGTCCACACTACAAAAGACCAAATCAATGTTGTACTTTCAAATCGTAGCCACAAAAATGTACATAAATTTGCAGGTTGATGGCCGAAATGGATTGAAATGAATGCCAATGTCAAGTTGGTGTGCTTGGAATCCAAATTAGACGTCAGTGTTAAATCTAAATGATATGGTCATAATTAGCATAAAATGTAGAGGTTAAAGGCAAAATTTTCAACTCTAAAGGTAGGTCCACACTACAAAAGACCAAATCAATGTTGTACTTTCAAATCGTAGCCACAAAAATGTACATAAATCTACAGGTTGATGGCCGAAATGGATTGAAATGAATGCCAATGTCAAGTTGGTGTGCTTGGAATCCAAATCAGAGGTCAGTGTTAAATATAAATGATATGGTCATAATTAGCATAAAATGTAGAGGTCAAAGGCAAAATTTTCAACTCTAAAGGTAGGTCCACACTACAAAATACCAAATCAATGTTGTACTTTAAAATTGTAGCCACAAAAATGTACATAAATCTGCAGGTTGATGGCCAAAATGGATTTAAATGAATGCCAATGTCAAGTTGGTGTGCTTGGAATCCAAATCAAACGTCAGTGTGAAATCTAAATGACATGATCATAATTAGCATAAAATGTAGAGGTTAAAGGCAAAAATTTCAACTCTAAAGGTAGGTCCACACTACAAAAGACCAAATCAATGTTGTACTTTCAAATCGTAGCAAGAAAAATGTACATAAATCTGCAGGTTGATGGCTGAAATGGATTGAAATGAATGCCAATGTCAAGTTGGTGTGCTTGGAATCCAAATCAGATGTCAGTGTTAAATCTAAATGATATTGTCATAATTAGCATAAAATGTAGAGGTCAAAGGAAAAATTTTCAACTCTAAAGGTAGGTCCACACTACAAAAGACCAAATCAATGTTGTACTTTCAAATCGTAGCCACAAAAATGTACATAAATCTACAGGTTGATGGCCCAAATGGATTGAAATGAATGCCAATGTCAAGTTGGTGTGCTTGGAATCCAAATCAGAGGTCAGTGTGAAATCTAAATGATATGGTTATAATTAGCATAAAATGTAGAGGTCAAAGGCAAAATTTTCAATTCTAAAGGTAGGTCCACAGTACAAAATACCAAATCAACATTGTACTTTCAAATTGTAGCCACAAAAATGTACATAAATCTACAGGTTGATGGCCAAAATGGATTGAAATGAATGCCAATGTCAAGTTGGTGTGCTTGGAATCCAAATCAGATGTCGGTGTTAAATCTAAATGACATGGTCATAATTAGCATAAAATGTAGAGGTTAAAGGCAAAAATTTCAACTCTAAAGGTAGGTCCACATTACAAAAGACCAAATCAATGTTGTACTTTCAAATCGTAGCCACAAAATGTACATAAATCTGTAGGTTGGTGGCCAAAATGGATTAAAATGAATGCCAATGTCAAGTTGGTGTGCTTGGAACCAAATAAGATGTCATATTCACTAAATGATATGGTCATAATTAGCATAAAATGTAGAGGTTAAAGGCAAAAATTTCAACTCTAAAGGTAGGTCCACACTACAAAAGACCAAATCAATGTTGTACTTTCAAATTGTAGCCACAAAAATGTACATAAATTTGCAGGTTGATGGCTGAAATGGATTGAAATGAATGCCAATGTCAAGTTGGTGTGCTTGGAATCCAAATCAGATGTTAATGTTAAATCTAAATGATATGGTCATAATTAGCATAAAATGTAGAGGTCAAAGGAAAAATTTTCAACTCTAAAGGTAGGTCCACACTACAAAAGACCAAATCAATGTTGTACTTTCAAATCGTAGCCACAAAAATGTACATAAATCTACAGGTTGATGGCCAAAATGGATTGAAATGAATGCCAATGTCAAGTTGGTGTGCTTGGAATCCAAATCAAAGGTTAGTGTGAAATCTAAATGATATGGTGATAATTAGCATAAAATGTAGAGGTCAAAGGAAAAATTTTCAACACTAAAGGTAGGTCCACACTACAAAAGACCAAATCAATGTTGTACTTTCAAATTGTAGCCACAAAAATGTACATAAATCTGCAGGTTGATGGCCGAAATGGATTGAAATGAATGCCAATGTCAAGTTGGTGTGCTTGGAATCCAAATTAGATGTCAGTGTGAAATCTAAATGACATGATCATAATTAGCATAAAATGTAGAGGTTAAAGGCAAAAATTTCAACTCTAAAGGTAGTTCCACACTACAAAAGACCAAATCAATGTTGTACTTTCAAATCGTAGCCAGAAAAATGTACATAAATCTGCAGGTTGATGGCCAAAATGAATTGAAATGAATGCCAATGTCAAGTTGGTGTGCTTGGAATCTAAATCAGACGTCAATGTTAAATCTAAATGATATTGTCATAATTAGCTTAAAATGTAGAGGTCAAAGGTAAAATTTTGAACTCTAAAGGTAGGTCCACACTACAAAAGACCAAATCAATGTTGTACTTTCAATTCGTAGCCACAAAAATGTACATAAATCTACAGGTTGATGGCCAAAATGGATTGAAATGAATGCCAATGTCAAGTTGGTGTGCTTGGAATCCAAATCAGAGGTCAGTGTGAAATCTAAATGATATGGTTATAATTAGCATAAAATGTAAAGGTCAAAGGCAAAATTTTCAACTCTAAAGGTAGGTCCACACTACAAAAGATCAAATCAATGTTGTACTTTCAAATTGTAGCCACAAAAATGTACATAAATTTGCAGGTTGATGGCTGAAATGGATTGAATCTAAATCAGACATTAGTGTTAAATCTAAATGACATGGTCATAATTAGCATAAAATGTAGAGGTTAAAGGCAAAAATTTCAACTCTAAAGGTAGGTCCACATTACAAAAGACCAAATCAATGTTGTACTTTCAAATCGTAGCCACAAAATGTACATAAATCTGCAGGTTGATGGCCAAAATGGACTAAAATGAATGCCAATGTCAAGTTGGTGTGCTTGGAATCCAAATAAGATGTCATATTCACTAAATGATATGGTCATAATTACCATAAAATGTAGAGGTCGACGGAAAAAATTTCAACTCTAAAGGTAGGTCCACACTACAAAAGACCAAATCAATGTTGTACTTTCAAATTATAGCCACAAAAATGTACATAAATCTACAGGTTGATGGCCGAAAAGGATTGAAATGAATGCCAATGTCAAGTTGGTGTGCTTGGAATCCAAATCAGACGTCAGTGTGAAATCTAAATGATATGGTCATAATTAGCATAAAATGTAGAGGTCAAATGAAAAATTGTCAACTCTAAAGGTAGGTCCACACTACAAAAGACCAAATCAATGTTGTACTTTCAAATCGTAGCCACAAAAATGTACATAAATCTACAGGTTGATGGTTGAAATTGATTGAAATGAATGCCAATGTCAAGTTGGTGTGCTTGGAATCCAAATCAGACGTTAGTGTGAAATCAAATGATATGGTCATAATTAGCATAAAATGTAGAGGTCAAAGGAAAAATTTTCAAATCTAAAATGAATTCAATAGCCAAAAATCCACATCAAGTGACAGGGCAGTATGACAACAAATTGAGCCACTTTTCTATGCAAAAGGAAAAAAATCCAAGTGCTACCTACATCCGAGGGTTTCACACCAACGCATACAAAGCTAAATAGATATTTGCTTCACAAATAACAAAAATGACTCAACATTTTTTTTTGGCAATTTCATCATCTAGATGAAAATGAAGGCAACTTTTAGCTTGATGGAAATGAAATCAACTTGCCAACAAATCATGCTCAAACTTGATTGAAATGACATTCTCGCAAAACATCTTAAAATGTCTCAACTCTTAATCATTCACTACATCGTAGCAAATTAAATGGGAAATCAATGAAAAAATTGAATGGCAAATCAACCTCCACATGCAATTACCAAACTTGATGGTCACTGATTTAACTGGAATTCACAAAGTCCAAAGGCACCAAAGATTGAGTCAAGGGTACATTTCACCACTTGCTAGTTTTGAAGATTGTTTGGAGGCTATTTCAATCATACTTCACCAAATTATTGTTGATTTATACTGAATTTGCATAATTGTACATCGATTTTGCTAAATTCACCTCAAATCTTCATACAATTTTTCTTGCAAAATCATTTTCATCTCTATTGCACTAGCAAAGACTCTAATATCATGTGAGATTTAGCTAGAACACTAGGCAGATGAAACAACAAATGAGGAAGAAATGGAGAGCAAAAGATAAGATGATATAGTGAGAGAGATGAATGAGTGAGGCAAATGAAAGAGTGAGGTACAAATATATAAGAGATGTTCCATCTACCAACCTACCTTACAAATTATTTGTTACATAGGAAAGACACAAAAGCACTTAAGCAAGCACCTAAGTAGAAACACAACATTACAAACACAATATTATGAAAATGGAAGGAAGTTCATTAAGTAATGCATAACACTAAAAAAATTGCAATTGATAGTATAAACCCGAAAATCTTACATTAAAGGGAATATAAGTTTGACGTAGTAGAATACATTAACTTGAAAGCCTTATAAATAAAATAAGGAGTACAAGCCAACTGAAAATATTTATTATATTATTTTAATTAAATCCATGGCATATTTCAGAATGTTTGAAAATGATTTATTTGATATGCAACAACAGGTGGACTATTTAGGGATAATATTCAAGACTAATTTTTAGGTTAGAATGGATAAATGAGACTATCATTAAAACTATCCCCACCTTCACCCTTGATGCATACTATCATTAAAACTAGATATAGTTGAAAATAAAGGCAATTCTACATCTTAGTTTTCAAATTTCTATTAAATGTGCTTTGGCACATCACATATCTTTAGAATTCAAGGTTATAATAGAACTATTACTTGTTGGTAGTTTGGTGCCTTATTTTGAGTTATAGTATAAAAAAAATGATCTAAAAATTCACTCACAATCCTTCAATGCAACATGTCATGATTATGATAGGTTTTTTCTATAACTCTTTAAAATTATTTTATGCAATGGTTATATACATTGCCTCATGGTTCTATCCATTGTTTTGATCAACCACATGTAGCTTTCCTAGTCTATTATTTTGTGAAACAAACCTCAAATTTGTTATTTTGACTTATTAAGTTTACCCAAGTGTCAAGCGAGAATGTCGATCAATATTTACAATTTCAATCATTTTATACTAAAATAAACCAACTTTGGTTCTTGATTTGAACACTAACTTTTTTTTTAATACAAAATCTATTATTGTCTCTTTATGATAATGTTTATTTGAATAGAAACACTTCATTCATGGAATTTTTTCCTCAAGTTAAATTTTTTAAATTATACACCTCCATCTCATAATATTTCAAAATTAAAAAATGTCATTACCTTCTAAAAAGGAAAATCATAAAAAAGAAAGTATGTACAACTTAAATAACGTAGAGCTCTATTATTTTAACACTCTTTTCTTTAAGACTCAACTTCATAATTTTTATAAATTTAAATAAGTTTTTAGATAAAATTAATTAAATTCTTATTTAATTTCTTTTCACCAATTCATCGACGTGAACTATCTAAATAGTTATCGAAGGGTTAATGAACATTTATTTTGCAATTATCATAGAGTTAATAATAACTACACACAAATTTGCAACACAAATTTGCATGACTCTTATGTACTATTATACCTATATTAGATAAATTTATGTATAATAAATCAATAGATACCATTCTTGAAATTATTGTTACATTTATGCAATAAATTAAATATTTATTTTTTATTATTTTTAAATATAAAATAATAATTCATTTAAGTTTAGGAATTATTTTATTGTTAAATGACATCATTAGTATTATTTTCTTATTACTAAACACTAATATTTTTTTCTTATTACTAAACACTAATATTTTTTTCCCTTTCAAATAGTTTTAAATTTATTACATATTTTTATTTTAAGTTTTTGTTAGATATTAGCTTGTACCCAAATAATTTTATTTATTGACTTAAAAATTTACACTTACAATCCTGGTTCGAGCGAGCATACTTGTAGGAAAGAACCAGGGAGAAAACCTCAGGTTGTAGCTCGTAAGACTTAAATTCTACAAATGTTTACAAAAATTTGGCATATAGCCAATCCTATTTACAAAGTATATATCCCACTTAGATGGGCCAAAGATGATACTAATAGAACAATACATATTTAAGATGTTATTACAACATGGTATCTAACATTTCTCTAATCCATCTGAACTTCTTGACATCAATCACAGGTCCAATTGAACATTGTCTCCAACCCATCTATATATAGGAAATACCAATATTATGAAACAACATCACATCCATAATAGTACCACACAAATACTTCTTTATCAACATAGGGGTTGTCTTACTTGCATAGCATATTACATCCACCAAAAATTCTCCAGAATACTTGTTAGTTTTGTTAGTCTTCAAATAGTAATATCAACACAAAATCTGAGATAATGGTTGGAGCCAATAATACAACAGAACTTCCATATAGACTATCAAATGGGTTGTACTAAATCTAGGTTTCAAAATAATTAGCTAGATTCAATCTACTAGTTTATAATATTAGATATTTAAATTTGATGCAATCAAAAACTTAATAAGTATTATAATGCCAAAAGTAAACTTGTAGTATACAATCTTTGTCAAGAGATCCTTATGCCTAAACTACTATAGGACCCTGATAGAGTCTACCACCAAGGCACACATATTCTCTCAATATTGAGATAGCGAAGGGAAGCTACTAGCTAATCAACTAGTCCCAGTTGAAATATGTAATGCCTTGCGAGGCAACCCAGAAGAAATTAACCTAAAACTTTTTACTAAGTTTATAGAATAATTTTTTTCTTAAAATTTTATGAATAATAATGAATAAGCAATTTAACATAAATACAATACATACTCATAAGCATAACTCATTAACATATTACAAGTCTTAAGGGTTTCTTGACATAGAATTACCTAAATATAAATTAATCTATTAAGTACAATAACCATTCAAATAAATTACATCATCTTATAAAAGAATACCCAAATACAACTGAACCATAAGGTATTCATGATAACCCGTGCATCCACTACACATGTTGTAGGATATGTAAATATAATATAAGTACAAGGTACAATAATATAAATGAAAGACAAGAGTAAGCATGAGAGAGAGAGAGAGAGAGATGAGGTTGAATGTATACTATAGTTCTTTCTCTATCTCTCCCTTCCCCCCTCTCTCTCTTCCCTACATCTCCCTTGGTCTCACCCCCTAACCCTAAAACCTAAAACCATAATCCATCAACCCTAAATCACTTCCCTCATCCCTCTCTCTTTCCCCTAGCTCTCTCCCTCTTTTCCTTCTCTCCATCTTCTCCACCTCACCCCCATGTCCCCCTCTTTCCCCTAAACCCTAATGTTTAGATATGGATCCTAATTAGAGTCAGGAGTTAACTTTTCCCTAGTTTTATTAGTGCAGTTTCCCCCTAAATTATTGAATAGAGGTTTGGGGACAGTGTCCCTTGTAGGGGTTTGCGGGTAGCGCCCCCAATGGGGTCAAAGGGTAGTGCTTCTTGTGGGGTCAAAGTGCATTACCCCTTGCAAGGTTGAGGGGCAATTCTCCAAGCACACTCCTTGTAACAGTACATGGCGGGGTCGAGGGGAAACACCCCTACCACTAAGACCAAATTAGTACTTTGAGAACCACACATAATTCCATGGAGCACACCATTTTTTGAATGAAATATTGGATTTTTACATTTGGCGCATGCCATATTTAGAAGTTTTTTTGCATGTTTTTATTACCATATTTGGCTATGCTAAATAGGCTTGGTGTGCCAAAATTGAGGCTCAACACATTGAACCATATGACTTGCACCATATATGGTGTGTGCTATATAGGGTGTACACCATATGCTTTTTGGGAGACCAAAAATTTGAGTGGCATCTTTTCAGTCCCCCATCTTTGTGGACTTACCCTTCAATAAGATCATATGTAATATGAATACAAGCTCTATCATACAAATCTTGAACAAATTCTTTAAAAACTCTACAATTGACAAGGATTGAGAATAACTACGATGAAAGAGACAAAATGTACAACCATTTTTTTTCTTATTATTAAATTTTATATATCTCATAAAAGGAAAAGTATTGTTTTATATAAATTATAAATTAGTGTGGCATCTATAGATTTGTATGTGCAAATAATAACTTGTTTTTTAGAAAAAGAGATAAATTTTCTAAATAAATAAATTCATCGGGAATGGATGAGGCTAAGTTATTCACCAAATTTATTTACTTTGAAAATTTATCTCTTTTTGAAAAACAAGTTATTATTTTCATATACAAATCTATAGATGTGACACTAATTTATATAATAATAGGTGGATATGAATCTATAGGTAACTTGAGATAGATTTCATAACCTAAACCCCAAACATGGCATAAACCTAAAGTCTTTTATAACTCTAACTTTGAACCTAATGAAAACTATAATATAACATTTATTGTAAACTTGAATCCATAACCATAAACCTAATCCTAAACAAAAATAGTTTATTTGCACTTAAAAAAAAATAGTTTTTGTCCATTATGTGGTGGTTTTTGTCTATTAAACCTAATCAAAACCATAGTGTGGTTGTTTTTATTCATTATTTTTCATTAATTTTCATATTTCTCAAATTATATGATGATCATATATGATGTTCATTAGTTTATATTAGAATTTTTATAAAATAATGAACATCATATAATTTGCAAAATATAAAAAATAATGAACATAAATTACTATATTTTTTGTTAGCAACTAAATTGTATTTATAATAATTAAAAATATATGAATAAAATCTCTATTAAAATTGAATAATTAGTATTCAATAAAAAACAATATTAAAAATTAAATAATCAGATAAGTCTCCTTACAATTATATTTAACCTTAAACATTAAAAATCTAATATTCTATTTCATTTTCATATGAGACGGGTGAAAATATAAGATATACCTCTTGATTTTTTCTATAAAATTGAATATGGACTTAGAAATAAATTTGGTATGTTCCCAATGACATAATGGTGATCGATGTGTTGGAGGTGACAAGAGCGCTACAGTATGAACTTGATTGGAAGAAGGACTGGATGTCAACGATGGCATAAATGGATGGTGCAAATTTTTGGCCATTTAGCCAGTGCCTCATTATGTGATTGTTCGTGTGCAATTGACAGTACTTGTGATGTCCAATCAGACAGTATCCCAATTTTGAATTGTATCAAAGGGGAAAAATGAATAGTATGTTTTTCATTTAATTTAAAAAAATTATAATATTTTTTATTCTTTTATTTTAAGTTAATTTATTTAAATGATTTTTAAAAAAAAATTATGTTAAGATAATTTTAAAGTTTAAAATTTTAATAAAAGATTTAAAAAATTACTATTTTATTTTACATATATTTTTAATTTTATTTTACATTTTTAGAAATTTTAATATTTACTATTTTAATAATAATAATATCTTTAATATTCTGCACTTGGGAGCCTTGTGGGTTAGTTTTATCCCTGTTCTTCCTGGTTCTTTTCCCTGGACCTTCCGTCTGCTCCTTGTCTTCCTTCTTAGTCCTTTGCTCTGTCGTGGAGTCCATTTTTTCTTCCATCTTTTTAATCAGCATCTTCAGATTTTTATTGGACGTTTTAAGGATGTTAAAATTTTTCTCTGCCATGCCCTTAAGGGTTTTTTCTAGACTAATCATTTTGGATTGTAAATGTTGTAAAGATTCAAAAAAATTTCTCATCAACCTCCTCTCAAGATTAGTTTTGGAAATTGATCCACTACATTAGCTTCCTTGTACTCTTCTATGGACATTCCTAAAAGCACCACATTATTGAAACCAGGCTCAATAGTCATTTCATCATCGAAAAAATGAGTTTTATGCTTATCTTGAATTACCAAAGTGTTCCACCAAGTAGATTTTGAAGATGAGCTCCATCTATAGCTATTAATGCTAGGCTAGTATTTTTAGATCAAAATACCACTTCAAGAATTGAAAATTAGGCATCCTTGTCAAACTAACAATATCTTTGCATGAGAAATGAGACATAAAATAATATGTGAAGAGCTTTTCATTTAATAAGGAAGAGATCAACTTCCTTCATGATTGTTCATATAAGAATATCCTTTCATTTAATCAATCAATACAATACAATACAAAATTAAAATTGTATCATCATCTGTGTAATGGAATTCTTTTTGAGTCAACCAATCATGACTATAGACACCTAAAGGTTTCTCAAGAGCCCTGGTTGATCAAGTTCATCACCTAGTAATTATTAATTGAACATGTCCCCATCACCTAGGCTTAGTCCCCTTTACCTAGTCAAATTCATCACTTAGACAAGTCCCCTTTATCTAAGGTATTTCACACAATTAAATAATTTTATTACTTGATTAATCACTTTTTCTATCTTTTTATAATAAACAAACAAATAAATACTATTTCAACCTATTTTCTATTTCACAAATGGCTAAACGAATTACATATTTGTTTATGCCTATATTCCCTCAACACATTCTAATAATAAAGTGTACTATCAATTTTTCTATCTTTTTATAATAAACAAATAAATAAATACTATTTCAACCTATTTTCTATTTCACAAATGGCTAAACGAATTAAATATTGGTTTATTTGATTATGCCTATATTCCATCAACACATTCTAATAATAAAGCGTTCTTAAAATAAACTTATCCTTATGGTTCCATTATTCTTTTAGCAAACCCAAGAATGTGTCTCTCCTAGATGCATGTGTCCCTTATTACCTCACGGCCACAACTACTCGCTAAACTTAATGAGTTCATCCTACCCATTGACATAACTTTTCAGTTGATTTTAATGTTATTGTTTTATTTCTTATCTCTTTTGTGAGCTCTTAAACTAGTCAAGGAGCAAATCAAATCACAATGGAGTCATGGATGACATTTTAAGATGATTTTTTATGGTATAGATTTGGTTTTCAACTAGTCAAGGAGCAAATAAAATTGCAATGGAAACATTGATAAATATATTTTGAATATATTTTGATGTTTTTGTGTTATTTTTTATCTTTTTTTTGTGATTAGGAATCATGTGTCTTGCATTAGTTTTCATTTGGATTTTTAGACTATTTCTTACACATACAATATATGGATGAGTTTTATAAAAAAATTCATTATAACGAGTTGATTAATACTTGAAACCAATCAAAAAAGATGACTAATACTTGAGTATGTCAATAAAGATGATTGGTGTTGTCTTTATAAGCACTTTGAAAAGAATCATCTTACTTTCAAAATGATGCATAAAAAAGTGGAGACAATATTTAGTGGATCTTTGATTCAATATTTTTTTTGTGTCACTTTGATAGGAGCTTTGATTTAAATATTTAAGTATAATTCAAGATCTTCCTCCTATTAGTAGATTTTTTTATGTCACTTTGATAAGAATATTTAAAGATAATCTTAGATTTCTAGTACTTTGATAAGAACATAGAATTGACTATTCAAGAATAGTTTGTATCTTTTATTAGTAGATTTCTTTATGTCATTTTGATATGAATATTTAAAGATAATCTTAGATTTCTAGTACTTTGATAAGAACATAGATTTGACTATTCAAGAATACTGTATATCTTTTACTAGTAGATTTTTTTATTTCATTTTGATATGAATATTTAAAAATAATCTTAGATTTCTAATACTTTAATAGTACTGTTGATTTAATTATTAAACTATACTTGATATCTTTTTATATTATTAAAACTATTAAAATGAAACTATTTCCGAATAGGGAATCATTCTTACAAACATTTGATTCGAATATTTACAGACAAATTTGTAGAACGAATTCTTAAAATAAAAGACATCTGACTGTTTTTAAATCGAATCATTTCACAATTGAAGTTTGTGTTAAAAAGCTCACAAACACCATATAATATGACGAGCCCCACATAGATTTTTCTTACTTTATTCCTGCAAGTACCAAAATAAAGTTCATTAATCATGAAATATACATATACGATAAAAGTAATTTAAAGGTGCAGACAGAGCCCTCTTCATTAACCCAGTTGTCTTATCTTGGTGGGTTCCATATTCTATTCATATATAACATTCAACAAAGAAAACGATTTCCCGTACTCTGTTAGTGCAGAAATGTTTTGGCGGTTTTATGGTGGAGGACAGCATACATTGTGAAAACGTCGCATTTCGCGACAAACGATCCAACAACATTTCACGTGGCTGATCGCCTTTCAAAGGTGGTTTCCACAACCATTTCTTCATAGCTCTATTTCGATTGTGGTGTTTGCGAGCTGGAAAGCTGCAAGCGCTGCACTAATAAGTCAGGGAAACCCATTTTCAATACACAGAACGGCTAATTAGGAAAAGCTTCAATTACAGACTGCAATGCCGGTATGGCAATAACATCGAAACGAGGAAACCCTCCTTCCATTAACAAATTCTTCCATTCCTCCTCACTTCGCTCTTTCCCACCAGAGCTGTGAGCAATCATCACCAGATCAAACACAAGACCCAATGTGGGATCCAGCGCCGTCTTCTCTCGGGCGTTCAAAACCGTATCCACAATGATCACTTTCCCTGTCTCTGGAATCGCCTTTCTGCATTGCTTCAGAATCCTTACGCAGTCCTCGTCCGACCAATCATGCATTATCCACTGCAAAATTTCAACAAAAAAACCATTGAAAAAAAACTTCCTATGTAAAAAGTTAAAACCCTTCTAAGCACCAGATTCGATCGACCGACCTTCATGAATACAGCGTCTGCGGACGGCACCTCTTTGAACATGTCCCCTCCCACATGCTTTACCCCTGCCAAAAAAAAACAAAAGACATTTTGATTCAAAGAAACAAAAAAGCAGGTCCATTTAAGGCCACCCTTAGTCAAACTATTTATACCCGGGAAATGAGGAGCCGTAGCTATGACGTGTGGAAGATCATAGTTGATGCCATTTATAGTCGGATAAGTTTTCACGATCTCTGCAACTGTCGTTCCGGTTCCGCCTCCGACGTCCACCAAGGAATTCAAGCCCCGAAACCCCTCGTATTTCGACAAGATGGCCTTTATCACAATGTTGGCGTTGCAGGCCATGGCTTTGTTGAACAGATCGTTGTACTCAGGCTGCGCCGCCGCGTAGTCCCAAATGTGGAGGCCGTGAGCCTTCTGGAAAGCCACGCCGCCTTCCAGAACGCACTGGTTGAAATGGTGCCACGGCGCTACGCTCCTCACGTCGTTCTGCATGAGTAGCATGGCAGTCATCGGCAGCGACGGCGCCGCCGCGCCGTCTTTCACGAACCATTTCGAAGCCGGCGTTAGCCCGTATTTCAATTCCACGCCCACCTCGGCCCTGAAAAATTTCTTGGCGACCAGGAAGCGCAGGATTCTGAAGAGGCAATCGACGTCGGGCTTTTCGGTGGGAAGCTCTGCTGCGATTTGCGAGAGGGAAAGCGTTGCTTTGGGGCCGTGCCGCGCAATGATGTCGGGGATTCCGAGCAAAATGACGGATTTTACTGCCAAAGACTCCACAAATGCGAATGTGTATTTCCATGCCTCTGCTTGCCCGGCGAGTTGTTCTTCCTCGCTCTCGAACATGCGATCCCAGATTTCTCCATTATTAGCTGCTGGACTATTCATGTTTTTAGATTTCGTTTACTCTCAATCGTTGAGATACACGCGCTTAAAGGGCCCTAGGATTACTATTTATATAGCGATTGGGGGGTTGTAACGGCGAAGTGCCATAATCTTGGAAATAATACGGAATGTTTTTCTTTTTATAAAACGTTTTGAACGTTTTTAGAAGTTGGGGTTAGATGGCTTCCTCATCTACCCCGTTTTACTTGTTCTATTATTATTATCTTGTGACTTCCCGTTCCACCATTCAAGACTTTGAGACCGGTTCAAAGTGTTTGTAGCAATCATTTGATTTGATTTGATCCAAAACGAGTTTTGTTAGAAGCAAAATTATTCAATGAGCAAAATGAAAATTTGATGTTATCGAGAAATCAATTTACTATCATGGCAATCCACTTGCATATGGAATGGAATATGCAATGAACCCATTTGCGTATAGAATGGAACGAACTTATTGAAACAGAGAGTAATTTTCTTCCTAATAAAATTAGTATATTATTATTTATTTTAAAAATAATATAATTTGAAATAAGTATGTCAAATTTAAGATTTACAATTGACAAAACATGAAAGAAAGAAACCTATTGAAGACAACAAATGTATACAAGGAATATGAAAAAAGAAAAGAAAATGAAATATTAATGATGATTTATTTATTTTTGTAATATAATAGTATTCATATTAATTTATATATTTTGTATTTTGATGTTATTGTTATAGATGATATTAGGTAGGCATTCTAGACTCCTAAAATATATGTATTCTATGTTTCATTCTTGTTGATTTTGTTTGTTTATGATTTATCCTTATTGATAAACAATATAAATTTAATGCAAGAGCATTCCATAAATATTGGCAATCTACTTCATCCAAAAATAATTTGGTTGCTTCAATTTTAGTTGGTAGGGCATGTGAAAAATAAAAATTGCTCCATCATTCAAACAACCAATGTCATAGCTGTGAGGAGGGTGATTCAAGATGGGGATTCATCAATGCAGATGGCCACCACTATTGCGAGAAAGAATGGGAGAATCACTTTTAGATGGATGTTGTTTCCTCAATTATACAACTAGTCCTTAGCATCATCACTACTTCCAATTCTTTTGCGATTTGTACAATAATACCTACCATGCTTGGGTTTCATTAATGTATAATGCCATGCATTATAATGTATAGTCAAAATGAAAGGTGTAGGTGCCTACAACAAGTATTCCTCTCATGGTTTGCAATGACTTGAGGATATGCACAACATGAATTTTTCAAAGATGCTTCAACTCCCTATGAATCGAATAAAAGTTCTAAGTGTTACTGCAAAAGTCCCATTGTGCTCTCATTGGTACAGACAAAACTTTTTGTTTTCCCAACATTGAACAAAGTTAATAAAGACTAGGTTGGTTAAATAGAGCACGCCAATGTTTTGTTGGATAGGAGATTATTGGTGCAAGTGACGCCTTTGGTGTAAAGTCAAATTTCACAATCTTTTCCAATTCTATGTAGTTTGTATGGGATGAGTGGACTAAGGGATGGGCATTCATAAAAGTGATACTTCAAAAATTTCCAAACAAAGCCAAATCAACAGTTGTATTCCATTTAGAAAATGTTAAAAGGGTGCCCAAGAAGTGAGGACATTTGGAGAAGAGTAATAGCATGTCATTACATTGGGTGGGTAGAGGGAATAAAGAGACTATTGAAGAATGTGAAGAGGGTAGAATGTGAAATGACAAAGGTCACACTCGATATGTATGAGAAGAGTTGAGGAAGGAGAAAAA
The DNA here is from genome assembly GCA_027943335.1 of Chamaecyparis obtusa. Lineage (NCBI taxonomy): Eukaryota > Viridiplantae > Streptophyta > Pinopsida > Cupressales > Cupressaceae > Chamaecyparis > Chamaecyparis obtusa. The sequence continues at coordinate 716,354 of BSBK01002528.1, forward strand.
GAAAGGAAGTAGCACCCATAATAGAAGTGTGTGAGGATTGTAAAGGATGTGTGGGGGATACATATCAAGAGGGAGGACAAGCATTCTCTATGAAGATGCAAATAGAATGGAGGATGAGGAGTTGCATTGGAGGCCAATGGAAAGCCAAGTTGTAAACACATGTTATTAAATTTGATATGAATAAAATGGTGTGTCTTTGTTGCAATCTAACGTTCATGTAGAACCATGAAATTTGTGGATTCATTTGTGTCATTATTTTGTAGAGCATAGGGGAGTACCCTCCTGCATCAAATGGTATTACAACCGGTGTTCTTGAGTGCATAAGCAGAGTGTTGAACATGAGGCATCTTGTGCCATGGACTTCAAGTGGAGGTGAAGCGATTGAGTTGTCTCGGGGCTAGTTCGAGAGGATTGTTGAAGGTGTGTGGAAGTCATAAGAAATCAAGAACTAAGGGGGAAAAAGAAAGAGGAAGTGAGGGTTTGTAATTAGATGGGTGTTGATGATCATTGTATTGGAAGAGGGGAGAAGAAGAGATGGATAGATGCATGTGAGAGAGAAGAACATAAGACAAGGCAAGAAGTCTTGGCGGAGGTAAAGAAAAAGATGAGAAAAGGAAAAGAAATAAGAGTAGCCCACATGAACAAAGATGATAAATGAGAAGAGGAAATGGTCGCAGAAGACCATTTGTTGGTGAATGAATCTCCTTTGGAGCACGTGGATGATCATGAGATTAATGTAGAGGAAGAAGATGTTCATAAAATAGAGGTTGTTGGCAATTTGGCTAGGTATGATATCATGATGTTGTCATTTATATCCAAATATATTATCAATATTAAGTCAATAGGACTTAAGGATGAAGTTTTGGGATAAGGACACTTAAAATTGTAAGTATCACAAGATTTATCTGTCGGGACAAAGACTATTTCAGTCAGCGCAGTTCATAGAGATATATTTAGCACATACGCACCTGGGTATGGATAGTACAGAGTGTGTAGATCCTACAGCTAAAAGTGCATGATTGTATGACATGTACGGAGAGAGTTATTATTGTTTTACAGAAACAATGTTGAGCCGACATAACATAGTAACAACTAGTAAATGTATATTTTGGGTTAAGGGATTATTTTTTTTATCAAAATAATGACTTAACTAATTAGGGACAACATCCTAGATGTTAACCCTAAGTGAGCAAGAAGTAACTTTATGTTTTGGGAAGCATGTAGTAAAGTGAAGGTTGACTCTAAGGTTATTTTGTAAATAACTTGTATAAAGGAAAGAAAACATGTAGTGCGAAGAAAGAGTATGGTATGGTATTTGATGTATATTATTGCATTATGCGAATTCTGATGTAAGATCAGATTAGTGAGAGTTTGTGATAAGTTTTGTAAAGAGCATCAAAGGCAAATCAGAATATTGAAGATATTCAGAAGCAGTGAAAGGTTTCATTCATTACCTTTTGTATTAAAGATTATCATTGTACATTGCATGTTTGGGCAGTGAGCTCATCTTGCATACATTCTATTGTATTTTATAATACTAACTCCTAACATAGTTGATGCTTCTAACAAGGCCTAAGTCCTCTAACAAGGACTAAGACACTATACAGATGTAACAGACTCCTCACAAGGTCAATATCTTTCACAAGATACTTTTGATTAGTGGATCATTTGTGGGTACCATCCCCATTGGGGTTTTCCCTTGGATAGGGTTTCCTCGATAACAAATATGGTGTTATGAGTTCCATTGTTTTATGGTTGTGTTTACTATTTAGTTTAGTTTCTTATGCAAGTTACATGTTAATTAATAATATCCATACTTAGGCAAAAGTAAAAATCTGTGAAATACTGATTCACCCCCCCCTCTTAGTATTTACTATTTCTAACAATTGGTATCAGATCACAGTTACTCAGAGAAGGCCTAACAACTTGAGTAAGATCTCTAAGGATATGGATAAGTTGCAGAAGAACCTAGAAGAAGCTCTTGAGAAGATTGATATTCTTATTGAAGAAAGAGATACTTTGAAGAAAAAGTATGAAAGTGCAAAATACTACATTGAGAAATTGAAAGATAAGATAGAAGATCTTAAATCATAGAAAGAACCTAAGAATTAGATCAAGGATAGTGACGAAGTTTCAAAACTAAAAAAAGGAGAATGAGATCCTAAAGCATGAACTAAAGATTATAGATCTAAAGTTAAGTTTGAAATATGGTAACAACAAAATTGAATCAAATCTGAAGTTTGAAAAATGCAAATCTAAGGTCTAATCTTACCAAATTAACATCCGAGCTTGAGACTACAAAGTTGCAGTATGCTTAAGTTGAGAAGCATAATGCTATTGTGAAAGGAGAGCTAATTCAATTTAAGAAACATCTCGAGAAATTGTATTCCAATAGTGAAATGTTTGATGAACAAATTTATTTTCAGAGACCTTCTTATGATAAGACTGGTCTTGGATATCTTGAAGAAAAATTCTCAAAGAAGACTGAATAATGTAAAGAACTAGATTCGGTTATCTAACAGCCCAAGAACAAGGAAGAAGAAAAACAAAACAAAATTGATTCTAATTAGTCTGAAGATGTACCTAAGAAACCTAAGCAAGTTGAATCACCTAAAGAAGTGTGAAACAAATTCAAAGATAGATGTTATGCATGCAATTCATTTAGACACATGAAAAGGGATTGTACAAGTAAGCAATTTAAACATGTCTCTGGATGTTGTTATAATTATCATGGTTTTGGTCATAGAGCTATTGATTGTAAGAAATCTAGATCTAGTAATAAAGATAATAGTAGAATTTTTAGAGGTGCTAACCCTGCAGATAAGATAGCTATTGAAGCAACCAATATTATAAGGAATGGAATTTTGTTAGAAATTGCAGATCACAGATTAGTCATTCTGGACTGAGGTATGGAAACATTGTTATAGTTTGTCAGATTTGTAACAACATGGGACACACAACAAGATATTGTAGAATGAACAACATGAGGAATCCTAATCCTAGAAGAAACATGAGCTACACCAAGAGAAACGAAGATAACAAAAATGGTCAGAAAGGAAATATTAACATCAAGGAACATATTGTATTAAGTCAGAGCTACAGATCTAGCAAGTGTATCCATAGTATCATGAAGTCAGTCAAGTGAAGCATTTGAAAGTAAGTTGGAATCAATTTTAAACCCATCTCAATTTGATTAAGCATCATATTTCATCAATTAGAATGATAGAACAAGCATCAGAATAGTATAGTAGATAGCATAATTTGAATCAGGTCTTGCATAGTTAGTATGTGATTGTAAATAATGTAAGAAGGCTATGGTTAAGAGTGCATGATATTCTAAGATTTTATAGAAGTGTGTGAAGTGAAAGAAGTTCACTGATGAATAGAGACAACCTTTTTGGCAATTACGTAGTTGCGCAATTAATGCAAAGATCAATCTAAGGTTACTCATGGATTGAAATCAAATCTGTAAGCACCATTTGATGAAGCAAGAGTTAAAGAAGCATTCAGAGTGAATTGAAGAGCAGAGTTGAAGTGTTTGAAGTAGATTTGAAAGAATTTCTTAGCAAGCCCTAATTTTATGATTTCAAGGTATTTATCATTTGCACAATCATATTTTGAAAGATTTAAATTGAAGGAATGGAGTCATCTATGGTTAGTGATGTCAGTGAGAGACCTAGGTATAAATTTAAGAAACACTCATATATCTCCACTGAGGATGATCTAGTAGGAGCATTTTCACGAGTGTCACATAGGGTTTTACATGTTGAGGATGGTCGAGCTTATAAGCTTGATAAGGTTGTTTTCCAGCATGAAGCTGACATGTTATTGCAAACCCCAGAAAAACCAAAGAGAGAATTACTAGAGACAGCATTACAAAACCTATTTGGAGATGATGATGATCAAGCTGAGATGATATCATCACTAAGAAAAATGTTTGAGAAGAATAAGCAAGTGAAAATTTTTCCAAACTCACTGATGTTAGTCACAGAGAAGCTGCAAAGTATCATAGAAAAAAATTTATCAGAAACTCAACCTCAAGATAGAGAAAATGCAGTAATGAAGGCATTTGATAATGAGTTCTCACAGTTATCTGAGGTAGTAGCCTCCAGGCACAAACCAAGCACAATGCATAGCTGTTTGACACTATTTTCCAGAACATCAAAAATGACTTAATTGTTCTTGACACTAGTATAAAAGAACTAAGGAGATGTGCAATAAAAGGAAAGACTCTATATGGTCAATGCACATTGGCACACAAGTTTGTTAGAGACATAATTGAGAAGCTGAAAAGGAAATAGGAAGATCTAAAAAAACTTAGTAAATGAACTTCAACAGCTTGGTATGAAGATTGAAGATTTGGGAAGCATAATTGCTAAGACTGATAATGACATAAGTCTGATTGAGATTGAAAGGGAAAATGTCATTAAAAGGTTTTCATTGTTAAGAGAGAAATTAACTGTGAAGATTTCCATAGTGCAAAAGCAACTGGATGAATGCCTTAAGGCTAAGGCATCTTATGAAAAGTTCACCTATTCAGATTTGAATGTAGTTGAAGTGGCATCCTATGGGCTATGCACCCTTATCAGTGTCTCTAAAGTAGTTCAAATCACATGGAGCAATGAATTCAATAACTTGACATAAAACTTTCCTGATTGCATATCAAAGATATCAAACCCACCATAGAAGAGGTAACAAAATTTTGACTTGTATATACATTTTTTGACATTACCTTTGTCTTTGATGTCAAAGGGGGAGTAATAGTAGAAAATTGTCAAGTATAAGGAGTAGAAGTATGTAATAAGGAGAAAATGATATAGTAAGAAGTAAAAGATAGAGTATAGTCAAAAGGGGATTATTTATATGTAAATATGGTATATGATCGATCCACATACTTTTGAAAATCTTGTAATGGTCGTGTGACACAATGTTACAAGTTTTTGGAGTTTTGAATTTTGATATTTTGGGACTTAGCCAATTTTCCCATATGTTGTCATCAATGACAACGGGGAGATTGTTGGAAATTTGTCTAGGTATGATATCATGATGTTGTCATTTATGGAAACATATTATCAATATTAAGTCAACAAGACCTAAGGATGAAGTTTTGGTATAAGGACTTAGAAAATTGTCTAAGTATCATAGGATTTATCTGCCAACATAGAGACTATTTTGGTCAGCACAGTTCACTGAGATATATTTAGCATGTGTGCACTTGGGTACAAATAGTACAGAGTGTGTAGATCCTATAGCTAAAAAAACATGACTGTACGACATGTATGGACAAAGTTATTATTATTTTACATAAACAGTGTTGAGCCAACATAACAGAGTAACAACCATTAAATGTATATTTTGGGTTAAGGGATTATTATTTTTATCAAAATAATGACTTAACTAATTAGGGACGACATATTAGATGTTAACCCTAAGTCAAAAAAAAGTAACTTTATGTTTTGGGAAGCATGTAATAAAGTGAAGGCCGACTGTAAGGTTATTTTGTAAATAGCTTGTATAAAGGAAAGAAAACTTGTAGTGTGAAGAAAGAGTATGGTATGGTATTTGATGTATATTATTGTATTATGCGAATTATGATGTAAGATCATAGTAGCGTGAGTTTGTGATAAGCTTTGTAAAGAGAATCAAAGGAAAATTAGAATATTGAAGATATTTAGCAACAGTGAAAGGTTTCATTCATTACCTTTGTATTGAAGATTATCATTGTAAATTGCATGTTTGGAAAGTGAGCTCATCTTTCATACATTCTATTTTATTTTTTAATACCAACTCCTAACAGGGTTGAGGCTTCTAACAAGGCCTAAGTCCTCTAACAAGGACTGAGATACTATACGGATGTAATAGACTCCTCAAAGGGTCAATATCTTTCAGAAGATACTTTTGATTAGTGGATCATTTGTGGGTACCATCCCCATAGGGGTTTTCCCTTGGCGAAGGGTTTCCTCGATAAAAAATATGGTGTTATGAGTTCCATTATTTTATGGTTGTGTTTACTATTCAGTTTAGTTTTTTGCAAAATTTACAAGTTAATCTATAATATCCATACTTGGGCAAAAGTAAAAATATGTGAAATATTGATTCACCCCCCTCTTAGTATTTCCTATTTCTAATAGAGGTTGTTCCTGAGATTGATCTGTTAGGAATAACAGTCCACCAATACAACTGAGAGGGGGGGTGAATCATTTGTAGGACATATTATTAAACTTTGAACTTTGAATAATAGCTATAGGATTTGAGCAATACAAATCCACAAAACCCAAAGATCACCTGCATACAAAAACCTGTTACAAGGAAGTAGAGACAAGAAGAGAGCAAGGGTTTGACTAAAAAATATGAAGAAGAAAATATCCTCAAATAATGAATAAATTGAATGTACAATGGATCATCAATATAAAGGAGATTGAAAGCCTTGAAAGGAAAACCTAAAAAGCAGAAGTGCATGTAATATTAGTTAAATTATTACAAGAATAATGCATGCAAGTTTATATTTAAAACAACAAGTGCATAAGTTTAAATCAACTAGTGCATGTGTGTTTAAATATAAACAACTAAAAATAAAAGTGTTGACATCTTAAGAAAGGAGTAAAGTTAATTAATAAAATTAATACTTTACTCTAACACCCCCCTTTAGATGAGCAACAATGCAGCTACAAACAATGCAAGAAGAAAGAAAATGAAATTATAGTGCTGAAAGCATAAAAATAGGTCCCGACAACATGGCCTGATGAGGAACCCAGCACAACCAAATCTCTATAAAATGGAGAAATAGAGAAAACCCAGTGGGAAAAAACCCTACTCCAAAAAGAGATAGAAAAATGCAAAAAAAGAAATGGCTCAAGAGACTCTCTCAAAACCATAAGTACAACCAGCCCCCCATGAGAGAGGGATGAGACACCAAAGCCCCCCCAGAATAATGGAACCCCTGTGGAAATGATCGAACCAATGGAACTCCAATGCGGAAGAAAAAAAGGCATGGAACAAGGAAACCCCTGAATGAGAGGTGAAACTGGAAGGCCTAACTGATGCTCAAATGAGAAAACATGAGGATCCTGAAAGGGAATCCCAAATATAGGTGGTGTGATAGGTGTGCTGACACTGTCATGGAAGAGGAGATGAATGTCCTTTGTAGAATCCTCAACAAGTGCACCTGGTGGCTCGATGAATGGAGCTGGAGGGTCAAGTATTGCTGAAGAAGAATCCTATTGAAGAGAAAAGACCTCAACAGGATGTGGTGTGGCAGTCATAGTAGTGATCTCAGGAACAATACAAAAGTTCAAGCAACCTGACTACACCACATGAGGCTCACACGAAAGAGGAGAGCTATGCTTTGACAATGGAGATGGTGGACCAAAGTGTGAGAATGTGTAGAGATAGGTGGAATGATCAACTGTCCCTATAGAAACAATGCCTAATGTCACACTATCCCGAATAAGGACTGAATCTGCAGTGATCCACTGTGTAATCTAATAAACCAAGAGAAGGTTTACAGATAGAGATGGAACATATAATACATCATTGAATGTGCCATCTTGAATGCCTACTAAACCTTTCCCATAGACTCTTAGGACAGTGTTATTCCCCATGAGAATATGAGGAATGGGAGAAGCCTCAATAGTAGAGAAGACCCCTTGAGAAGGTGCCATATGGTGAGAAGCACCTGAATCCAGTATCCAAGTTACCTGTGAAGGGGATGCAATGGATGCCCGTAATGCATGACCCTATCCAAAATCCTATCTAGATGTCGAAGATGTGGAAGAAGAATGAAAAGAAGACCCCTGTGAGGTAGAAGAGGATGGAGAGGAAACAGTGCTCTTTTGAAGAAGAGCTTGCAAATTTGGAATTTGTTTCTCATAGCCATCAAATCTCTTCTGAAAACAATGTGACTCATCATGAGGTTCCTTCTGATAATAGGAACATGTAGGTCTCTCAGTCTTTTGTTTCTCCTTATTAGAAGAAGATGGTGGGCTAGTAGAGTGTTGAGAAGAGGAATCTGATATTTGCTTCTGCTTCTGCTTCTACTTTTCTTTGGATGGTTGGGAAACCAATGCTTGGTTCTTTGATCCTGTTAGAGAGTCCAACTAAGTAAGCTTGGCCTACTCTCTACTTGGCCTACTCTCTAGTCAAACGATCACAAAACACCTCAAAAGTGGGCATGGTGAATGTAGGTCCCAAAGCATCCATGGTAGAATGAAAGGTAGAAGAGAAGATCTGAAAGTTTCCCCTAAGCTTAGACAGAATCAGATAAATGCACTCTTTATCAGTCTTTTTCTTTCCACATCTGTGTAACAAAGATCTCTGTTGTTTGAAATTCATCAAAAAGTCCTTAATAGAGGGAAAAGAATCAGGTACACGAGAGGTAAGCTCTGCCTCAATTTGAAGTGCTCTAAACTCATTCACTGTACCAAACAAGGTGTTAAGATTAGTCCACATAGCTAGAGGGGTGTTGCACCCATCAAGATGAAACTACAAGCTATCTGATACCTGTAAAGCAATCAACCCCATAGCCTCATCCATCTTATTTTGATGGTGCATGATCTCAAAGGGCCTTTGTAATACTGGTTGCACTGCATCTAGATAAGACCAGAGCGCTTTTGAATGGAGAAGCCCTGTCATTAGGGTTTTCCATGTGTGATAATTATCCAGGGTCAAAAGTTCTAGATAAGAAGAGGTCTCGACCATATTTTTTTTAGAAGGGGTTTTGTTTTGATAAATATCTGGTTTAATTGATAGAAACAAAAAAATAACACCCCCCACAAGCCAAATATCGAACCCCTAAGCCTAGAATGATATGCTTTATCAAGAGAAGAGAAAAAAACCTTCATATTTTAATCTTGTGTACCTTGAAAAAATTCTGATGAAAATAGGTAGAAATCTGGATGGTGCTTGAGAAGAGCTTTCTGACGCTTCTTCCGGATCGAAAAACAGAGCTAATTTGAGCAAAATAGCCCCCCTGAAATGCAAAAAGGATTATCTGGCATCGATAGAAAAAAAAGTAAGCTAGATGACTCAAAATACCAAATTAACATACATGAGAGCTTTGGGGTCGGAACCAGCTTTTCGGCGATATCTCGTTTACCCGATTTTGACACCGTATGCTCAAGATATGAGCAAAATACCAACTGGTATGCAAGAGGGCCCAAAAATGGTGCTAATGATGATGATGCATGCTGACATCATCAAATGAGGGGCTTAAATTTGATGGCCAAATGGCCTTCGCCACTCAAAATGATAAAAAAAATAAAAATTTAAATCGCATGCACGCCTCAGGATTCGTGCTAGACCTTTTCAAATTTTGCCTCGATATTACGTGCTAAATTTTTTGATCTTAATTTACGTGCTTAGCAACAAATTTTTACCTCAATCTGCATGCCAAAACGAGAGAATTTTACCTTGAAAATCATCTTAATCCGTATAAATTTTGCATCGAGAAGTGTGCTAAGCTATCTGGTACCAAAAAAATGCCCCAAAATCCAAATTTCTCCAAATTTGACATATTTTATATCAAAATAGGGGTTTTTGGGCATTGCGAACTCAACAATGAGGTCCGTTTGAGCTCAAAGTGCACAAAAATTTAAGGACCCCCTAATTTCAATAAAAAACCAAAAAAGAGCCCTAATCTGAAACAGATGAATTTCTAATCTCTGAATCCTTCAAACATGAACAAGCTGTAGCAGATTAGGCTCTGATATCATGTAGGATTTGAGCAATACAAATCCACAAAATCTAAAAATTGCCTACATACAAAAACCTGTTACAAGGAAGTGGAGACAAGAAGAGGGCAATGGTTTGACTCAAAAATATGAAGAAGAAAATATCCTCAAATAATGAATAAATTGAATGTACAATGGATTATCCATATAAAGGAGATCAAAAGCCTTGAAAGGCAAACCTAAAAAGCAGAAGTGCATGTAATAATTAGTTAAATTATTACAAGACTAATGCATGCAAGTTTATATTTAAAACAACAAGTGCATACGTTTAAATCAACTAGTGCATGTGTGTTTAAATATAAACAACTAAAAATAAAAGTGTTGACATCTTAAGAAAGGAGTAAAGTTAATTAATAAAATTAATACTTTACTCTAACAGTAGCAACACTAGATCAAATGATAACACAATAAATGCCAACACAATAACACAATATTTTGTTGTCGAGGAAACCTTGTTAAAGGTAAAACCTCTGTGGGAATTAGCACCCACGAATGATATACTGAAAGTATTGTATCCCAATTAAAATATCTAGCCATGTTAGGAGCTTATTAAAACATTACAGTACACATTCCTTGTTAAAGGACAAACCTTGTTAGGAGTCAAAGAAAAAGAGTAGGCTCACTGCCCAAAGAAGGTTATGTCCACCTTTAGAACACACTGTTCGCAACACAAGTGTATGTAACGAAATACACAATCCTTGAACTATCTGATAGAAAATGTCTTTGCTTGATCAGTTCCAATGTAGTATAAACTATCCTCTCTCTACATTTAGAAGGTACAAGTTTGCAGCTTCCACATTCCTCCTTTACACCTCACTTTCATACTACACACATTTTCAAAAGAAAAGATCTTACATATTGTATCATCCTAAAATGGAAGAACTTCCATGATAAGAGTGTTTAGCCCTCTGAGTAAGTGGTTTGGGGTCATGTTAAGCACCTTGATTGGGTCTTTTTATGTATTTGCCTTTCTCCTGCTTTCCACTTCTTTTCTGCTTCATTATAGGTGAAATTAGGGTTAGGATCTCAAGGATTCTCCTTAATTTCCCTCTTCCATAGCTTTATTTTCTAGGTAGGACTTAGAAATAGGTCCTCCTAGCCTTCATCATAGTCATCATAGGATTTTATGCCTATCCCTAGCATTATGTCCCATGCTGGTATCATTTCTAGGTCTTTGGGCATCCCCGGGACCTCCTGTCCTGATTCTAGCTGGATTTGGGCCCACAAGGTCAAATTCAAGGTTGATCCTGACTAGCTCAAGATCTAGATCAAACCTGACTAGGTTAGGATCAAGCTCATACCTGACTAGGTTAGATACAACCTCAATTTTGCCCCCTGTTCAAAATTCAATTTTCCTTGATTTCTGGGTATCAGGTTTCGGGGATATTTGTTTTCCTACCTCCGGGTTGCCATTTCGGGTTTCGGAATGGCAAATCATTACATTTCATTTAATCTAGGTATATTTTCTAAAGGTTAGGACCTAATTGGGATTTAATTCTCCAAGGTGCCCCCCCTAGAGGATTGTGCCCTAGTTCACTATAAAAAGGAGGCCTTCCTCTCTCATTTTCACATCTCATTCTCATTAAGCAATCTCTCAAGCTCTCAAGTGAAAGGAAGAATTCAAGCATTCAAGAAATCCTTCAAGAATTCAAGTGTTCAAGCATTCATCCATCAAGGAGATCCATTGTTAGCTATTGAAGGATTCAATCTCTTTGGAGCCCCCTTGAAGATCCATCCTTCTACATTCATCCAAGCCTCCTCATATGCAAAGATCAAGTCAAGATTGGTGTTGAAGATCAAATGCCATTGATTGGAGACATCCTACATTCATTCTACATCCATTGAAGCACTTCTATTTCTGGATTTGAGGATTCGAATCCTCTACAAGGACTTCAACATAAGCGAGGTGAATTGTTTCAATTACTTTGTTTATGCACACTACATTTCAATTCAATTTCAAGGTTAATTCCTAAATTGGGGTTTGACCAAGGAAAATCTCCTATATAAACAAAAACCCCCATTTTCTTGCAAGTACAGGTGTGGGATTTCAGATCTAAGAGAAAATTTGGATATCCTTTTTGGCGAACTTCTGAGATCTATGAACAAAATTAGAATCAATCTTCAAATAAAGAATCTAGCCTTTGACCTTTTATGAGGGTCAAAGTTGACCAGAGCTCATCTTGGAAATAGATTTCTGGGTTTTCTTCATCTCCACATTTCTAGTCTGAAATAGGTTACAGAATTCCCTGAAAGTACACACAGATATCAGAAATTGACATTTTCCAGATCTACCCTAATTTGAGGTTACTACTTGCATTTCAATTATTTCAAATTCCAAACACTTCAATTCAACCATAGGGAAATATAGGGTTTCTCTCTCTCTTTCATATTCTTCATAGATTGATTCGATTGTGCATTAGCCTTTTGGTTGATCAAATTGGATCTCTCCTTTGAGAATTTGGATTTACGAGTGGATCTCATATTTTCCCCATACACATACATCAATTACACATTTGAATAGGTGTGATGTCATTTTACCCCTATTCATTTTGGTGAACCCGACATACTTACTCTCTTTTCTTTTGTGGAATTGGATGCCCTATTGTGTTTTGTGGTGTTAGATTTCCTTTTATCTTGTTAGAATTAGATTTATCTTTTGTGTTAGATCTTGCATGCTAATTAGATTTCAAAAATACAAACTATTCATGTTTTATGTGTTTTTAGTTTAGTTCATTTGCATTGCATTAGTTTATGAGCTTTACTACTACTATCCTACTTATAACATTTCAGTTAGAAGAAGTCGTAGACTCATGGGTGCCTTTGATCCTAAATCTTCCTCTCCTTTCCTTAGGATCCTGGATGATAACTTGATTCTTCATGATTCCAATCCTACTATGGAGAAAAAATCTTCTCACTCATCTCATGATGAGGATGACACTTTAAGAGTTCCTCCTGAACAAGTCCAAAAACTTTCCACTGAACTTGATAAAATGGGTAATTGGCTTATTCAAGAGAACCATAATCAAGATTCCATTCAAGCTATAGAGGCTCTTAAGAAATTTCTTTATGATAGTGATCAAGGTGTTAATTTCTTTGGTGACTGTGACAGTTCCCTCTGTTCCTATGAGTGTTCCTCTTGTGTCCCTTCCTACATCACAACCTTCATATCATAATGTTCCTTTTACTTATTCCAATATTCTTCCAACTGTAGTTCCTAGTGTTCCTCCAGTTGTGTCTTCTATTCCTACAGCTTCTTACACTTTGCCTAGTGTGTCTAATGTTGCTACTCCTCCGATTTCCTCTAATGATTCAATAATCATCAGTTTGGCTCAAACTATGTCATCCTTACAACACCAACTTTCTTCCTTAACTCAAAACAAGTTAAGTATCCTGACATGGGAAGTCCTTTGTCCTTGGATATTATTCATACTCCTATTCCTCAACAAGGTGAGATGCCTCATCTTGAGAATTATAATGGAAAAGGAGATCCTATTCATCATGTTAAAACATTCCAAATCCTTTTTAGTGATTATGCTCATGACCATAGGATTTTAGCCGAACTGTTTGCTAGAACCTTCTATGACAAGGCCTTACAATGGTATTGTTCCTTGCCTCCTTATTCCATTGATTCCTTTTCAAAACTTGCTATTGCCTTTATTCAACAATTTCAAAACAACATTGGCCCGCAAGTGTCTTTGACTGATTTGATGCATTGTAAACAAAGTGCTAAAGAAAAATTAATTGAATTTATTGGTAGATTTAAGCATTTGCATGCTCAGATATCCTATCCTATTCCTGATATTGATATTCAACGTATGTTTATTTCAAATTTGCAAAAGGATATTAGAGATAAGATTTTGCTTATTGAATTTACCTCTTTTCAACAACTTTGTGCAGTACTTCATCATTATCAATTACAAGTGAGTCAATTTGAGAGCAACACTCCAATGGCTCCTGTTCCAGTTGATAAGAGTGATGTTGTTCCTAATCCAAACAAATTTCAAAAATTCAATAACTATGTCAAGATAAACAAACAAGTGAATGCAGTTGCTGATCAAGTTGTTGTTGCATCTCACAATTCCACTTCTGCATCCACTGCTTTTCGATTAAATCGTACATTTACTCCTCTTTTTGAACCTTTACATGCTATTATGAATAGGTTGTTAGCTGCTAATATGATTACTTTACCTCCTATTCAACCTCTTTTACCTGCTACAATTGCATCTAAATCTTTTGATCAAAATGTTTTTTGTCAATATCATCGTCAGAATGGTCATGATACTGAGAAATGTTATTCTTTAAAACATAAGGTTCAACACTTAATTGAATCTAATGCCTTATCTGTGGATAATCTTGATGGTAGTGGAAACAAATTTGTCTCTCCTCCTAATCAAAAACTTCAAATCTATATGAATCCTTTACCCATGCATGATACTAATACAATTTCTCAACCATTTGCTATGGAAATTATGTATGATTCAAAGATGGATGATCTCAATCATGTTGTTAATCAAGTGGAGCATGTTGGTCAATCTATATCTCCACCTCAACATCAACCTCAACCTCAACCTCAACATCAGATTCAATCTCAAGTTCTATCTCAACCTTGACCAAAACCTAAACCTAAACTGAAAACTCAATCTAAACCTTGACAACAACCTCAGAATAAAAGACCTCAGGAACTCTTGATTAGCTTTGATGACTATGAGACTATTAAAGCTCCTGATGGTCCCCTTTACATTGCTGCTAGGATTTCTCAGATACCTACTCGTGGTTGTCTTGTTGATCCTACATCCTTAGTTAATGTTATTACCGAAGCAAATCTTTTTATGAAAAGCTTACAATGTGACTTTTATGATACATCAGATGTGTGGATTCAAACTTTTAATGGTTTTCTTTATCCATCATTTGGTTCTATTACTTTACCGGTTGAACTTTGTGGAAAAATTGTGAACACTACCTTTGTTGTGGTTCCTATTTCTGATCAATTTCAAGTTGAGCTAGGTTTGCCTTGGTTGACTACCATGCATGTTGTTGCTTCACCTATCCATAAGTGTCTTAAGTTCATTTATGATGACAAAATAAAGATGATTAATCATAGTTTATATCAACCTTCTAGGCCTAGAGATTGTGCCGCTCTTGATTTCTTTTGGCCTTCATTACCTAATTCATGTCCTCCTCAACCTAATAATCTTTTTCATTCATATCAAGCTTATAAACATCATAAGATTATGGAATTAAGCATACCTCCTATAGATCTTAATCGTGGTCTTTTACCTACACCTTCTATATCTCCTTTAACTATGGCTTCTAGTTTTGTTAATCAAGTTCCTTCTATCGAATCTATCAAAGATCGTGTGATTGTTTCTCCTATTGTTAATAATCCTATTGATCTTCCTAAAGAACCTATGAAGGATCCTGTGATTGTTCCTCCTAGTTCTCAACCTATTTCAAATAAATCAAAATGTAATCGATCTGCTAATGAATGTTGTAAAAAACATCGTGCTCATGCTAAAGCTCATAATTCTATTATTCAAAAATCTCTACCTTCCTCGGATAAACCTATGCATGATGTGTTAGAAGAGGTTGTTACTAATAATGATGTTCACATGCGTGATTATGATGATTCTATTAGTATCTTAGATCCTATTTTGATTAATTTGGATGAAGAAGATACTCTTGATGATACTGATGATGTTAATGATGAATATGAAACTATTGACATTGACATTGATTTACCTAATATGCTTTCATCACAATTAATTCTTACACCTAGTGTCAAACATTGTGATTCTCAAGAGGATCCTTGTTTGGAACTGGCTATCATTCCTACTATGTTGGATATAGTCCCTCTTGTGAGTTACCCACCTTCCCTAAATGATATACAACGAGATGGGGAGAGTAGGTGGCATGCTTGATTGGCTTGTCCTTCGTGGTAGCTTTGTTGTGTGTTTTCCTAATGTACTATGTTTCTCTCGTAATGTGTTTGCTAAATGCTGTTATATTATTTTATATGATCCTTGTTACTCAGTTGGTGCAAGGTGATGAAGGAATCAAAACTATTGTTCAAATTCTTCTATATGTATCTCTATTCTTCTATGCATTGTTCAATGTTATGTTGTAATTGTGCTATTGTTTGTAAATGTTTCCTTGTGTAATTTGCTTGGATTTGAGATATGGTAGCACTAATTTTTTTTGGTCTCCATGTCATGGTCCAAAAAGATTCTCCTTCGTATATCTTATGTGATCTTTCCTCCTTTGTGATTGTAGTTCTACTTTCTTTGGGGAATGATGTCAATACATTTGCAATAATATCATATATATATTATCTTATGATCATATTGACCCCATGGTAGGTAGATCCCTTCTATGTTCTCTATATTTTTCTATGATTTTCCCTTGATTTGTCTTTGCCTGGGGGCATCTCAACGTGGAAACATAATTAGTGGAGTTGTTTATGTTTTCGTTAAAGCCATTGCTCCTATTAAAGTGTCGACAATGACTTTAACATGGGGGCATACACTATGCTCACCTGTTGCACACACACAATTTTTGATACGCACATATTTTTAAGATACTTTTCTCCCTTTTTGGATTAGTAACTAATCCTTAAAGCATGGATTTATATTTTAGGATCTCTTGATCCCTCCAGTTTCAAATACACATATTTTTTGATCCCTTAAGGTCGGAGATGTCCTTAAGACTAGATCTCTCTTTTTTTTTTGGTTTTATTCTTATGGAATAGAATATTCCTAAGGGTGAATCCTTGATGGGTTGACTAGTGAGTAGCCACATTCACTAGGCAGTTCAATTCCATCTTTCCAGTTGCATTGTTTCCTTGTGTGGTTCACAATGGGGCATAGGTTCTCATTGGGCAATGTAATCACACCCTTTCTCTCTCTCTCTAGAGATGTCTCTCTTATTGTGATCTAGGAGTTGACAAATACTTGAGTCCCTAGGGGCTTAAGGTTTCTCTTTGTCCCTTGGATTATGATAAGATTATCTTTTCATTCTGATCTCCTTTACCAAGAGTTTGCATCAAATCCATACTCTTGCTAAAGTGGGGGCTTAATGTATCATCTTAAAATGGAAGCACTTCCATGATAAGAGCATTTAGCCCTCTGAGTAAGTGGTCTAGGGTCATGGTTAGTGCCTTGATCAAGTCTTTGCATGTATTTGGCTTTCTTTTCACTTTTCACTTCTTTTCTGCTTCGTTATAGGTGAAATTAGGGTTAGGATCTCGAGGATTCTCCTTAATTTCCCTCTTCCATAGCTTTATTTTCTAGGTAGGACTTAGAAATAGGTCCTCCTAGCCTTCATCATAGTCATCATAGGATTTTATGCCTATCCCTGGCATTCTATCCCATGCTGGTATCATTTCTAGGTCTCCGAGCATCCTCGGGACCTCTTGTCCTGATTCTAGCTGGATCTAGGCCCACAGGGTCAAATTCGAGGTTGATCCTGACTAGCTCAAGATTGAGCTTGAACCTGACTAGGTCAGGATTGAGCTCATACCTGACTAGGTCAGATACAACCTCGATTTTTCCCCCTGTTCAAAATTCAATTTTCCTTGATTTTTGGGTATCAGGTTTCGGGGATATTTGTTTTCCCACCTCCGGGTCGGCCATTTCAGGTTTTAGAATGGTAAATCCTTAAATTGAATTTAATCTAGGTATATTTTCTAAAGGTTAGGACCTAATTGGGATTTAATTCTCCAAGGTGGCCCCCCTAGAGGATTGTGCCCTAGTTCACTATAAAAGGAGGCCTTCCTCTCTCATTTCACATCTTATTCTCATCAAGCAATCTCTCAATCTCTCAAGTGCAAGAAAGAATTCAAGCATTCAAGAAAGCCTTCAAGCATTCAAGTGTTCAAGCATTCATCCATCAAGGAGATCCATTGTTAGCCATTGAAGGATTCAATCTCTTTGGAGCCCCCTTGAAGATCCATCCTTCTACATTCATCCAAGCCTCCTCATATGCAAAAATCAATTCAAGATTGGTGTTGAAGATCAAATGCCATTGATTGGAGACATCCTACATTCATTCTACATACATTGAAGCACTTCTATTTCTGGATTTGAGGATTCAAATCCTCTACAAGGACTTCAACATAAGCGAGGTAAATTATTTCATTTGCTTTGTTTATGCACACTACATTTCAATTCAATTTCAAGGTTAATTCCTAAATTGGGGTTTGACCAAGGAAAAACCCCCATAAAAACAAAAACCCCCATTTTCTTGTAGGTACAGGTGCGGGATTTCAAATCTGAGAGTGAATTTGGATACCTTTTCGGTGAACTTCTGAGATCTGTGAACAAAATCAGAATTGATCTTCAAATAAAGAATCTAGCCTTTGACCTTTTATGAGGGTCAAAGTTGATCTGAGCTCATCTTGGAAAAATATTTCTAGGTTTTCTTCGTCTCGGCATTTCTAGTCCGGAATAAGTTGCAGAATTGCTCGAAAGTACACATAGACATAAAAAATTGGCATTTTCTAGATCTGCCCTAATTTGAGGTTAGTACTTGCATTTCAATTATTTCAAATTCCAAACACTTTAATTCAACCATAGGGAAATATAGGGTTTCTCTCTCTCTTTCATATTCTTCATAGATTGATTTGATTGTGCATTAGCCTTTTGGTTGATCAAATTAGATCTCTCCTTTGGGAATTTGGATTTAAGAGTGGATCTCATATTTCCCCCATACACATACATCAATTACGCATTTGAATAGGTGTGATGCCATTTTACCCCTATTCACATATATACCCTATTACAAATAAATGATCAGGTCCGCCAATTAGGCTTTCCTGATATACAAATAATTACATAACCCCTTGCTAAGATACACATGGTATCTAGAACAAGTATACAATAATTACATTTCAACAATTAAGGTCTGATATCCATAGTTTATGCTCGCCATTCATAATAACTCTTCAATTCTTAAGTTAGCCCCAAATAGGTCTCCTCTAGAACACAAGCCACAAATAACATCATCATTCTCTCCATGACTTGCTAAGATCAATGAACATTCCTCAATACGCTATCTGACATCCCTTAAACTCACATACACTAGATCCACATTGATTATAAGATATACTCAAAATATATAGACTTACTTTGTCAACTTCCACTATCACAGTCCGATAACCAATCTTCACTAAATCTTCTTTTACTCAGCTGATATGAATTATTATAGCATGTGATCTTGGATATGAGATCACAACACTTCCCTGTACACAAATCTATGTTCACTCATTTTGAATCAACCGTAGAGTATCTGTACATTGTAATAACCAGTCTGCTTTCTTCATAGAAACATATGTTGACATCAGTGACAAAACATGAATGACAACAACATTGATTCCAACAATGCTCAACAAGATAATGTAGTGGTTAAATATATTAAATGCATTAGCAATATCCAAAAATCTACCCCTTTGGCATTGATGGCAACATATGGGAAAATTCATTAACCCAAAAATACTCTCTCATTATCCTCAACATAACTAGTGAATTCTTCCTCATTCAGTATCTCTCCCCTTTAGGGATTTTCTCATAGTAACTCTCCCCCTTTGACAACAATGGCAAAGGGTGCCATAAGTCATCAATTATCTTCTTCATCAACCAGGTGTTGAATCACCCAAATGTATGTTGTAAGTCTTCAATGATCACTCCCCCTGAGGAGTAGATCCATACATTAAGTCTAGAATATGATAGAGCTCTAAAAACCTCTGGACTGATGCATCCTTGCATCATTTAATTCTCACTAGGAGGGGCCTGCACCCCAAGCATACCTTTGAGACACTCAAAGGCATCTTTTGGAAATGGCTTTGTAAAGATATCTACTATTTGTTCTTTTATACTAATTTATTTGACGCAAGGCAGGTAGGGATGAGGGGCCAAAGGCACACCCTAATCCAAATCTACCTTGCAGAGATCACACACGGAAGCAATAAACAATAGGTGAGAGAGAGAATGTAGAACAAGATCCTTTTATTCATCAAATTGATTCATACATGTCAGGCTATAAGGCCTTCCCGATTAGGGCCAGATATATCAATTCAATTACAACAATCCTCCAACATGCGAGGATTTAGAACTATCTTTGAACTTATAATCTGATACTATTTATCTTCTATCTCTAAGCTGGTGATCTAAAACTACATCCAAAGACTACATTATATACAAGAGGCTCCTGAAACAAGTTGGCCTTTAGATCCACCATTAATGGAAGGAATGACCAAATCTAGGTCCACATGCTTCCCAATGATTGATACCAACATTAAATATGTGACCATAATTAAATGCACAAGTTGGCCTCAACATAAAACTAAAAGAAACAACTTGGTAAGCAAGGATAATCGAGTGCCAAGAAAGGATAATTGAGCGCCAGAGAATTAACTAACCAACTTGGTTAAAGAAGGAAATCGAACAACTTTCAAGCCAACTCAGTTAATGAAGGAACTGAGCAACACAAAAAACTCAAACTTGTTTTTGGTGACACAAGATTGCCAAGGACCCGAGATGCTCCTACATCAGACACCTGGGGTTATTTGAAATGATTCTCAAAATCATGCAGCAAGTACAACCTGAGCTGAATCCAACTTAGATTATGAAATGCACGAATTGTCTGCAATCAGTCTGTTCTTCCACTTTACCAAATATTTCATATATTGTCTTCCTCTTGAGCTTCTGCCAACTCTTTGTTCCAAAATCTGCTCAACTTCTTATGTCTATCTCTTAGGATAATCATTTGGTACTATCATCTCTTCATCCGATTCATGGTACTCATACAAATCAACAATGTTGAATATAGGTTATATATCCATGTCATCAGGTAACTCAATCTCATAATAATTTCCACTGTCAAATCTCCTCAATATCCTACAAGGACCAAATTTCTTCATTTTCAACTTCCCATATGTTGCAACAAATAATCTTCCTTTCTTTAAATGAACCATTACTTCATCACCAAATGAAAAAGTCTTATGTCTTCTTGATCTATCTACTCTATCCTTGTATTTCTGATTCCTTTCCTCCAACTTATGTTTCACTTCTTCATGCAATGTCTACATGAACTCAACAATTTTACTCTTTCATCACTTCTCTTTTCTTCACTAGCAATATCCTTCAAATCTGATATACCTCTCAGTTGTATGCCATTAACAATCTCAAAAGGTGTTTTTCCAATACTCCTATTCACTGAACTATTGTTTGCAAACTATGCTTGTGCCAACATAGAATCCCAATTACTCGGTGCATCTCCAACTAAGCATCTCAAAAGATTACCCAAACTTCTATTCACAACCTCTGTATGTCCATCAATATGTGGGTGAAATGTAGAACTATACCTCAACTCGGTGCCCAACTTTCTCCAAAGAGTCTTCTAAAAGTATCCAACAAATTTATTGTCTCGGTCATAGATGATACTCCTTGGTAATCCATGCAATCTGAAAATTTCCTTAAAGAAAATATCTACTATATGCACTGCATCTGATGTCTTTCTACAAGGTATAAAATGTGCCATTTTAGAAAATCTATCCACAACAAAAAATATATAATCATTACCTCTTACTGTCTTCGGTAGGCCAAGAACAAAATCCATACTGATATCAATCCAAGGTTTCTCAGGAACATAAATTAGTATATACAATCTGTGTGCACAGATGTGTGATCACACTTCTATGAGTCTTTGTATGTGAGAGTGCTCAACAATGAGTTCTCACAAAATGACCCATAGCTCTCTATCTGAGAAGAGCATGGTTTGAATGTGGCCCTCAGATCAGCCTATTTTACCCATGCAAATACAACTCAGAATGAGAGATTCGAGTTGATCTAAATGAAACTATTCTAAATGATTTGCAATGCGAACTAAGCTAAACTAATTTATTGAAAATGAAATTAAGCTATATGTAATGGATTTAAACTAAAATGATTTGCAAATAATCTAAAATGTAAATTAATCTAAAATGTGAATGTGCAAGTTGAAATGCTAAATGATTACAAGCTATGAAATTCTGTAGCATAAGTTCGATATCAAAATTCGGGGTCCTTGAATGAGCATGAGAGGTCTCCTTTTATAGGAAAAGTTGGATTCGAATGTGAAAGTAGAAGCAATGTGGGATAAATGAAAAAGAGGAAACAATCATCATTTTTAGAAGGTTTGTAATAAAATGGAATTACATTTTATTTTCTTTTATTTTTATTCAATTTGTTTCCTTTTTCATCTCAGGAGATCTTTTGACAGAATATTTCATTTATTTAATTTTAAAGAATAATATCTCTTTTAATTAAATAAGGTAATATTATATAATTTAGAAATGAATATTAATTCAATAAAATAAAACCATTTAATTAAAAGAGGATTTTAATTAAATAACATTATTTCATTCAAAGAATATTAATTTCAATTAAATAATATTATTTTATTTATTAAAAAGGGATATATTTCTTTTAATTAAAAATTGATGGGATATTCAAACTTTAGGGAAAATTGAAATATTTATGATTTGATCAATAAATTTGATTTGAATGTATGACAAATATTGATTCAGGAATTGATATTGATAGATTAAATAAATGGGGCCCAAAGTCTAGGCGACCATTTTATGGTGCATACATTTGCCCCTCTTTGACTAATGTGTGATCGATTTGGGAACACATGTAGTCAAAGAAGAATTGAAATGTGAGATCGATCTGGGATCACACAACAACTTAGATGTGTGTTCGACGGATGGGAACACATCAGGACAAACATAAACTAAAGGTCTTTGAACATGAGGTCGATTTGGGATCATATCCAAAGTGAGAGATAAGAATCTCAATCAATGTTGCCCCAAGAGGAGCAATTGATAATTTGATAAAACTGAATCAAGGTTTGAAATTTGATAGGTACTGCCCCCTTGTGATCAAAATCGAAATGAGATAGAGGAGAAACAGTAAATTGATAAATTTGATCAAATCAAATGAAAGATAAGGTTCACAACAAGAAAGATTATGCCCCAAGATTGAATTAGAAGAAAAGAAGTGGGGTGAATAGTGAATGGAAGATAGAAGTTTAGAAGAAATGGAAAGAAATGGAGAGAAGAAATAGAATCAATCAACTGTTTAAGATAGAGAATTTTGATTGAGATCACGAAAGAAAGTAAGGAAATGAAGATCAGATTGTGACCACAGTTGACTGAAAAATCCACAAGAAAGATGAGGAAAACTCTCTCAAACTCATAATGCAGCCTAAAAGTGCAATTGCTAACATGAAGCCTAAATAATGCAAGCTACATGAAAATGCAAAGATGTACTTGCATGGGTAACATAGGTATTTTGTGTTCATCATTCATTAGAGAATGTAAGAAAGCTTATTTTCATCACTGGGCCGTTATTACCAAACATCGGACAATCACACAACCATCACTAGTCACAAATGCAACTATGAAGATATGAATGTGATTTATATCGGTTTGGAATGTGGAAAGATTCTAACATGAGCATCAAAGACATAAAGGTCAAGATGACTACCATGTTAGCTTACCCAATTTAATTTAGCAAAACCATGCTCGCATCAAGGCATAAATTCCAGGATAACCATGAGGACAGTTGTGCAAGAAACAGTCAAGGATGATGTCTCAAATATCCTAAGTGTGTCAAGGAGACAACAAAAAACACTCAAGAGGTTCAAGAGAAACACCCACAAGCAGAAAGCAAATAAAAACATGCCCCATGCCCCAAGTCCTCTAGCTATGCATCATGGAGAGACTTGTTTAGGAAAGGACACTCAACGAAAATCAATAACAGTCAGCACACAAAGAAAAGATCATGACATATCTCAGGCTGAAGTGTTTTAAAAAGTTTAAGTGTGTAAACTGATACTGAGTTTCGAGGGTAAAGGTCGAATGCTTGCTAATGGGTAAGATCACATGACCGAATTGGATAAGACCAAACTGATAAGTGTTGAGAAACACTCGATGTCAGGGGTTTTGTGTTGAAAAGCACAGTTGGGTTGGTGTTGAAAAACACCATTTGTGAGGTGTCCTAAAGACAGGCATATCCAAGAGACCAAAGCTAACACAATGATGCCCCCCCTAGACACAGACAAAGACTAATTCCAAAGCAAGGCAACAAGGACAAGGCATGATGGAGAATGGCTAAGTGTCGAGAGCGCATGCTAAGAAATAGGGGTGCAGAGGCCTCAAGTAGCGCCTATTTCTAGGTTTTCACCACTTGGAAGTTTTTTTTTTTTTGTTTTTTTTTTCAGGACTTTTTATATTTTTTTTGTACTTTTGCTACCAAGGCGCCTGTTTCCAGGTTTTCACCGAGGCACATTTTCTATTTTTTTTTTGTATTTTTTGAGTTTTTTATTTTTTTTGTATTTTTTTCAGGATCATATATCAATTTTTTTTGGATTTTTTCAGGACCATAATTATATACAAAGGATGCCCCTAGACAGAACGGGCATCAAGGATAGAACTTCTTCAGGTGCTGAACATTGATAGGCGTAGGGAGCTGCTCCCCCTCTTCAGTAGATAGTAGATATGCACCTGAACCAAAAGTTGCTGTGATAATATAGGGTCCAAGCCAGTTAGGTTCGAATTTGCCCTTTTGTTCTCTGTGTTGTTGGTTCTTAGGATTCTCTCACAGGACAAGATCTCCTACTTGGAATTCTCTAGGGCGAACCTTTTTGTTGAATGCTTTGGACATCCGCTTTTGGTAGACCCTCATATGGTCAAATGAAGCTTTACGCTTTTCATCCAGAAGTTCTAATTCCTGTAATCTCATGGCGCGATAATCTTCATCTGTAATCAGACCTTTGAGAGAGACTCTCAGCGATGGAATCTCAACCTCTAAAGGTAACACTGCTTCAGCACCATATGTGAGGGCAAAAGGAGTAGCCCCCGTTGGAGTACGAATACTCATTCTATAGGCCCACAAGGCCAGATTTATCTGTAGGTGCCAGTCTCTACCATTCTTGTGAACTGTTCTATGTAGAATCTTGAGAATGGTTTTATTTGAAGCCTCTGCCTGACCATTTCCTTGCGGGAAGTAAATGGAGGACCAATGTTATTTTATCCTGAATCTTTGGCAGAGTTGTGTAAGGTCCTTGTTATTGAACTGACCTCCATTGTCAGTGATGATTTCAGATGGAACTCCATATCGACAGATGATATGGTTTAAGATGAATAGAGATACTGTCTTGCTTGAGGCAACAGAAAGTGGGACAGCCTCTACCCATTTTGTGAAATAGTCAGTAGCAGTGATAATGAATTTGTGCCCACCTGATGAGTTGGGATGAATCTGCCCAACAAGGTCAAAGGCCCATCGCTGAAATGGCCAGTGAGAGATAGAAGGAATTAACTCCCTACCTGGAGCATGTATCAGGTGTCCATGTTTCTGACATTTTTCACAAGATTTGGCAAATTTTATCGCGTCCATCTGCATTGTAGGCCAATGGTATCCCGCCCTAAGCAACCTTCTAGCCATGGAAAGACCATTAGAATGTCCCCCACATATGCCCTCATGGATGTCAACTAGCGCTTGATCGGATTCCTCCTTTTCTAAACACCTAAAAAGTGTCCCATCTAGACCCCTCCTATACAAATCACTAGAGATGAGGGAATGGTGAGAGGCATTACGGATGAGGTTTCTTCTTTCAGACCGGTTGAAAGTGTCAGGGATGATGCCATCATGGAGATAGGAGTAAATGGCACCATAGTGGGAGGATTCATGGTTGATTATGGTACATATGACATGGCTTTCGGGTGAGTCAAATATGGGATAACGTAGCTCTTCCACTAGGAACTCATATCTGAACTCATGTTCTGTTAACTGCAGAAGTGAAGCAAGGGTGGCCATAGCATCTGCCACTTTGTTCTCAGCTCTAGGGATTTGTTGAAAAGTGACAAAGGTAAAATACCGTCTTAATGAATCAACCATTTTTTTATAAGGTATCAACTTGTCATCTTTTGTTTGGTATTGCTCATTAACCTGATTAATGATTAGCTGAGAATCCCCATAGATATGTAGCTCTTTGATATTCCACTCTATAGCCATTTTGAGTCCATTTGTTAAAGCCTCATATTCAGCTATGTTGTTTGTGCATGGAAATAGTAACTTGTAGGATTTGGGAATAGTATACCCATGGGGAGAGACAAACAACATGCCAGCTCTAGAACCATTGTGCATGTAGGAACCATCAAAGAATAGCTTCCAGGATCTCTCAGTCATGTACATGAGATGTTCGTCTGGGAAGTTGACTTGAACCGGCATATTATCTTCAATTGGAAAGTTAGCCAGTTGATCTGCAATAGCCTGGCCTTTGATTGCCTTGCGTTCGATATACTCTATGTCAAATTCAGAAAGAATCATCATCCATTTAGCAAGTCTACCTGTGAGAGCAGCTTTACCGAGCAAGTATTTGAGAGGATCAATTTTTTCTATAAGATGAATAGTATGCGCAAGCATATAGTGTCACAGCTTTTGAGAGGCAAACACTACTGCAAGGCAAGCTTTTTCAATACTTGTGTAATTGATCTCATAAGCCACTAGAGTGTGGCTAATATAGTATATGGCCCTTTCTTTCCCTTGTTCATCTAATTGAGCCAACAGTGCCCCCAATGAAGATTCAGTAGCTAAGACATACAAAATAAGGGGTTTTCTTGGAATGGGAGGCATTAAGATAGGAGGATGTGCCAAATATTCCTTAATCTGATCCATGCTTTTCTGGCAATCTTCATTCCAAACACATTGAACCCCTTTATGCAAATTTTTGTTAAAGGGTTGTGCCCTATCAGCTAATTGTGAAATAAACCTCCTTATGGATTGAAGGTGTCCTTGAAGACTCCTCATTTGACTGACATTTTTAGGAGGTGGCATGTTTATAATGGCCTGAACCTTTTCAGGGTCCATTTCTATCCCTTTAGCTGAAATGATGAACCCCAATAGTTTTCCAGAAGTAACACCAAATGCACACTTTTTTGGATTTAACCTCAGTTGAAATTGTTCCATACGATCCAGAATTGCTTCTAAATCAGCCAGGTGTGTTCCTCTTTTCTTGGACTTAACGAGGGTGTCATCCACATAATCTTCCATATTTTTATGCATCATGTCATGGAAGATGGTTGTCATAGCTCTTTGATAAGTAGCTCCTGCATTTTTTAATCCAAAGGGCATGACGTTCCAACAGTAAGTACCCCATGCACATGTGAATGCAGTCTTTTCTTGATCCTCAGGAGCAATCTTGATCTGATTATACCTAGAAAAACCATCCATCAAGGAGTAGATCTCTTAGCCCACCGTCATGTCCACTATCATGTCTATGTTAGGAAGTGGAAAATCATCCTTTGGGCATGCTCTATTAAGATCTCTAAAATCTGTATAGATTCGGATGGATTTATCATGTTTGGAAATAGGTACAATGTTGGAAATCCAGTCAGCATAGTCTACTGCTCTAATGAATCCTGCACCAAGGAGCTTTTCTAATTCAGCTTTTACTAAAAGAGCTATATGAGGGTGCATTTTTCGTAACTTTTGTTTGACTGGTTTCACACCCGGAGCTATGGACAAATGATGCATAATGAGATTAGTGTCCAACGTTGGCATGTCTAAATATGTCCATGCAAAATTAATTTTCTTCTTTTGGAGGAACTCAGTGTAGGCTTTCTTTTCTTGAGGTGATAAAGATTTAGCCAAGTGTACAACTTTTGGAGCCTCTTCTGTGGCCAAATTAACAGCTTCTGTAGGCTCCACCAATACTGATGATCTGTCTTGAAAATAACTTGGGAGACTATCAAGTACCTCATTCGTAGGTGCCTCAGAGAGGTTTTCATCTTTTATTTTTACTTTTTTTGGTTCTGACACCGCCACATAGTGGTTTTCGCCATCAGAACTCTTATTCTTTTTTTCTTTTCTTTTTATCTTGTGACTAAGGTACTTGATGTCTGGTTCTGTCATGCTGGTAGCTGGTTCACTGGTGGAAGAGACTACAGGTTCAACAGCATTTAGGTAGCAAGTGATCTCATAGTCATTGGAAAATTTCAAGAGTTGAGGCTCTTGATGACATTGAGACCAATCAATAAGGTTGGGATTAATGAGGGGTAGATTGATGTCTGGTTCAATATTAAGGATATAGGGGATGTCATCTCTGGTGACCGCAGAATCGGAGTCTGTCAAGTATCCCTCTAAGGTGTCTAAATCAAGATTCATCCCATCAAGTGAAGGATTGTCTACTAATGCGACATGTGGGTTCGAATCTTCTAATCTAACACACGACTCATTAGCTACGTTGGGTTGAGTACTATAAGCATGAACAACATCCATATCCAAATCAACTGTTGCATCTGAGAGTGAATCCCATTCATACTCATTTGAGTCTATGTCTGAATCCTTGCTAGGATGTTTACACCAGCTGGGTTTCCTAAGCCTCGAGGTAGAAGCCTGGACATCTTCGAGAGTCACACCTTCTCGGATGAAATTTTCAACATGTCCTTCAGTAGTGATTTGGTGTGTACTGGTAGTCATATTTTCTGAATCTCCCCAAAGGAGATTTGTTGAAGGAACCCAATCATCTGTCATGTCTTGTTGATTGGTCAAGTCTGGTACATATTCTATGTCATCTTTTCTATCCCGCTTATCAGGAATGGGGACAGCGTGCTTGTTTTTCTTCATAAAGCCTAGGCAAACCGGTTTCTTAGACTTACGTCCAAAAAGATCATGATTAAGTGGTTCGGCTCTAGCATCTAATCTGTGGTTAAGAGGGCCATATCCTGGATAACCCATCTTTTTGACAAGAGTATATCCTCTCCCATAAGGCTTAGGAGAGGGGGAGAAATTTTCATTGTGCTGGTATTTCTCCTCTTTGTACATCCAATCTCAAACAGGTACTTCCTCTTTTTCATCTTGTATTGGTACTGAGGATTCAACAAATGTGTCAAATAGTGTCATCGCTGAAGAAGACGGTTTCATTTCCTGTGAAGGTTTTCCATATGACCGAGGGGAAATTAGCATCTTTGCAAAAGAGTCAAGTTGATACCCCCCCATGCCAAGGTCTACTGATTTAAATTTTTTTTGACAGTCTGTTAAAGTTTCTTGATAATCCTCTGCATCTCGATTAAGAGGGACATGAACATTAGCTGAGATTGAATTAACTGATAAAGTGTTATCCCCTGGTATGCAAATTTCAACTCCATTGTAGGGGAACTTAACACATTGGTGGTAGGTAGATGGCACTGCCTGCATGTCATGAATCCATGGTCTACCTAGTAAAATATTGTATGCAAGGGGTCCAGTATCAACAATTTGGAACAAGATGTCTTTTTCAACTGGGCCAATCCTGACAGGAAGGACAACTAACCCCTTGGAACTTCGTTCTACCTCATCATAGGCCTTTATAGTGATCTTCTTTTTACTGTCGATCACCTCCTCTGAATAGCCCAAGGTTTTTAACAAACTTAATGTACAAATATTTAGCCCAGCACCCCCATCTATCAACACGCGCCTGACACGAGTTTTATGAATCATTACTTCAATGTGAAGGGTGAGATTGTGTGGGTGGCTTAGGGATTTGTCATCATCTTCTGAGAAAGAGAGGTAATGTGGGCTGGAAATGTGGTTAACCGTGCCTTGAAATTGGTCTATATCTATGTCGTTAGGGACATTTTCTGTGCGCAAAGCATCCTCAAGGATCTACTTATGTCTAGGGGACAACTCTAGAAGCTCGAGTATTGATATTTGCGCTGGAGTTTTTTGTAGCTGATCTACAAGATTATAGTTTGGTTTGGGAGCAGTGGTGGACTTAGTGACATTCTTGGATGCCACTTGCTTGGGTTTATTGGATGGACCTGAATTAGGACCTCTAAGAATGATAGGACCTTGACTCCTAGTAACAGTATTCAGGGCTTGGGAAGATGACCTAGAATGAGGACCTCTCAGCACCACAACAGGTTCTTTGTCAAAGATAGGGGGAGAGTCATAACCATGTGGGTCCTTACTCCTCATCATGTTAACACTTGGCTCCACAACTTCAAGCATGTTTATCACATTTTCTGCCGCTATATACGTGTAGTTGATAGCAGCCTTGCCATCCTTTTGTTTAGAGGTTTCCCCCTTGTCATACTTAGGCAATGGTTCTTTAAATGCTTTGTGATCAGCATTGGTATTTAGTCCATCCACCTTAAGTTTTCCACTCTCAATGAGGTCTTGGATAATGTGCTTGAGTTTCCAACAATTTTCAATGGTATGCCCAATGCCATTATGAAATATGCAGAAAGCCTTCTCATCCCACCAATGTGGCTTAATGTCAGGGATGTAATGTTTTGCTGGATCTTGTGGATGCACAAGATTATTGGCAATGAGCATTTTGAAAACATCCTCGTAAGAATCACCAAGCTTGGAAAATTGACGTTTTTCCTTTTTAGGCTTCTCTTGATACCGTGGCTTGCTCTCTTGTTGAGGAGGTGCATTGAGCTTCATAGCTTGAACTGCACTGGACAAGTGAAGAACGGCTTGATCTTTAGGTTGGGGAGCGTCTACAACTCCGTCATTGACAACTTGTTTGTTTTTGTTCTAGTAGGTGTTCTTCCCTTTATCCTTGTTGTTGTGCTGACCATTGTTGCCATTGTTGCTATGTCTGGTCAAAATGCCTTGTTCTTTGAGAACATCTTCAATTCGACATGCAGTTTCAATCATGGTATCGAAGGAATTGAAGACTATCTTTTTGATCTCATATCTCATTTCAGGCACCAAGTTACTGACAAGTATGTCAATCTTTTCATCCTCATGGATTGTCCTAGGATACCGAGAGCACTTTCATCTCCACCTCTGTAAGAAGGTAACAAAGGGTTCCCCTTGATTTTGTTTCAAGTTGCATAGGTCCAACATAGTAACAGATCTTGATAGATTATATGCGAAGTGTTGAACGAATGTATGAACAAGTTCTCTAAATGTTTTGACAGGGGGAGTGATATTGGTAAACCATTCCATTGCTTGTCCT
The DNA here is from genome assembly GCA_027943335.1 of Chamaecyparis obtusa. NCBI lineage: Eukaryota > Viridiplantae > Streptophyta > Pinopsida > Cupressales > Cupressaceae > Chamaecyparis > Chamaecyparis obtusa. The sequence continues at coordinate 747,067 of BSBK01002528.1, forward strand.
TTAAGACTTCTAGGGAATAACCTCAACAAATAGGAGTCATCTTGATGGAATTCAAAGCTCATAGTATAGAACTGGCGCACATGGTCATGTGGATCACCACTGCCATCATATTTATCATATTGAGGGAATTCCGCCCTCCTTGGAAAATCCTTCATACTCACACTCTTGTCAAATGGATTAGGACAAATCGAGTCTAGTGAGAATGAGCTCTGAGGTTGCATTATTTTCTCCATCATTTTCTTCATTTGGCGGATTTCTTCCTCTTGAGAGGGATTTTGCTTTTGTATTTTGTTGTCCACGTCAAAATTATAAGGGACTCGGGTGCCCTTGTTGATTAGACTTTCCAAGAACTTATCTTTGTTTTGTTCCAAATACCTATCTACATACTGTTGGAAAATAGGCTCTTGTTGCATTCGCATAAAGTCTTGAGTATCAAGGTCATAATGTGAGCTACCACCTCCGTGTTGGGAACCATGATGTGCATGTTGGGAGTGTGGTCTTGAGTTTCTAGGAGGGGTTTGCCTCCTATAGTGAGCATACTGAGAGGCCCTTCTTCCTCTAGGACTAGGAGATCTAGAGGGGGTTCGTGACTGCCTTCTACTTCGTGGTGTTCTGGAAGGGGTGGAGGGAGGAGAATTATTTCCACTGTTAGCACCCCTGTTGTTGAATTGAGTGTTTAATTGTTGAGCTAACAGCCTATCTTGCTTCTCTTGGAATGCTTTTCTCTCTATGTCCAACAAGGCTCGTTGTTCCTCTTCGAGAAGCCTAAGTTTTTCTTCTTTTGCAGCTTGTTCATTTTGTGCAACTTGTTTTTCCTTCTCAATTCTTTTTAGCCTCTCACTTGTATGCCTTGAGGCTGTTCGGAGTGGAGAGTTTGGTCTTGAATGTTTGTACAAATCATTGGTATACATTGCATTGACATGAGCATCACCAGGTTCATTGTCTTGGTCTTCATGTTGTGACCATTGGTCTGGGTGAGCTCATCTCTCATGCCTGTCAGCTCGTTGATGTGCATCTAGGTACCTAGTGCTGATGGGGGGTGAACTAGGCTGAGCATCATGAGAGGAATTACCAAACAAAATCTTGTCTCTGTGTCTTTCATAGATATCATCAAGGGTTTGATCCATAGCTTCCCTCTCCTGTCGAGTCATGGTATAACTCATATCCATACCTGAGTGTGAAGGTGCTGAGGGGGTACTCAAATCACTAAAATGGCTCTTTGGGTCAAACCAGGTGTCAGACTTACTCCTAGGTGACTGGTCAAATATTGGTTCCTTTTCCTTTCTCTTTTGACGAGTTTGAACTGGGGGTAGTTGGTTGAAGACTATTTGTGGTCGCTTTCCTTGGCTCACTTGATATCTTGTTGTTACTGACATGAAAGGGAGAGTTCAGGAAAATAGACAAATCTAGGAAACGTCAATACCAGACTAGGATAGTAAAAGTTCTCTTGTCCGAGAGAAATAGTGAAGTAGAACTGTTGCAAGTAGGTGCAAACCAATACTGCCACAGAGGTACTCAATTCTTTTTGGGTGAATACCCTAGCACGTATGGATCAGGAGGATGACTTTGCACAAAGTGTATTTGAGTTTGATTGTATGAAAATGAGTGGACAAAGAGACTACTAACACTCTCCAAGTGTGTTATCAAAAGAGTCTAAAAATTTATCTATTTGACAGAAACGATTCCTAACTTGCCAATCTCAAGCAAAATTGCTTATGAGATCAAGGATTACTATCTCAAAAAGGTCAAAGACACAAGGACCCTAAATACAGGACGAGTCAATCTTCTGGCTCAAGGTTGATGTAATGACGGTTTACTCAGAATCAATAAGCAAACTATTTAATTCTTGCATTATGGGCAATGTTCTCAAGTCTGGTTTGCTGTTTCTCTTCGGCTTGGGTTGCTTGGATGGTGGATTGATAGCTCTTGAGGTTTCTTTTGGCAACTTTTTGCTCTTGGTAAACTTTTGATTTGGGTAACTTTGCTTTGGGATGCTTGAGCTAATTGGGCATCACTTGGAAAAGGCTTTGCACCTTAGTAGTCTAAAATCAGAAAACTTGAGTGAAAACAGGCTTCTAGGGCAAGGTAAGTCACTGATTTTATGACCAAATACGTTAAAAAGGCTTATGAAACACCTGAAACTGGGCATGCAACAAAATGATCTCAGGCGATAATATTCAGGCAAGCCGTGCGATGCTTGTTCTGGTGAAGGCAGGTGACACTGTTACCAGATTATGTCCGTGGGTTGCAAATTTTGGTGTTTTTGAGTTGTTTTAAGCACATGTGAAGCAAGCAGTAGTCATTAACAGACCTATCAAGGACAAAGCAGCTTGATAGTATTAGGGGAGTCTTGTTTGAAGATGTTTTGGACAATGTTTAAGACTCAAAAAACAAGCACATAGTTATCCCTACCAAAGAAAATGGTGAGAAGTCAAAATCTTTGCCCCATTGCTTATGTGCATACGTGCACCTCACACAGCCGTGTCACCCCCTAGAGGGTTCCCATGTTTTTGGTGTTTCCAAGGACTCAACAGTGTACGTTCAAAGGTTACCCTTGTAGCAGGGGCCAGTGTCGCAACCGCCTCCAAACGTCCAGGTGTATGCCTATGATGGGAATCTATGTATGATAAACATATGGAGAGATTCTTCCCCCTCCTTGTGCAAAGATTATGACTCCTTTCGGAGATGAACTGGGTAGGCCACTAACTAAGATGTTTTTACTTGGCTTCTGTTCACAATAACCTTTAGTGCCTCTGATACAGAGCTGGGGCCTCGCAGCCACACCAACACCTGAAAGTCACACACCCCCGCAAGCAGGGCTCAGAGCGGCGTCGCTCAGTGCAATAAACAGAGCCTTTCCATGATGATAGTCAAAGTCATGAAAAGGAAGTTACTATGGTTTTGGATTCTTTAGAGTCAACAAAACTTGCTTTATTATAGTGAGGTGGAATCATCGGCAATAGGTGTGTACTCACTTGGGTCGTTCCCGGAGGTTCAACTTCCGGCAGGCCCTCTAAAGGTGACTCAGGACTTGGCTCAGATTCGGGTTTCTGATTTTTTGATTCTCCCAAAGGGAGAAGAGCATACTTCTCTAGCCCGTTTCTTTACCCAGACACACAAGATAAACTTAATCACCGAGTTAGTTTCACTCCACCAAATCCACACGCTTTTGGGTTTCTGGTTCTCTCTCAAGGAGAGAAGAGCATAATCCCCTGGCGAATAGAAATGCTAAAGATTCGCTAACTTTCTCCGCTTCCCTATGGATTCGTCATATTAGTAAGATCATTAGAATTCTAGGTTCATTCATGGTCATCACCTCCATGTAATGAAGAGCCAAAATTCCTACTCACTATCGAAATCCACAAGAAATTTTAACAGAGCCCTAATTAAACTATGTGAATAAAGCAGGAAAGCAAACACAATGTTTTAATGATCTTCGGCAAACGTCCTGCATTCACACCATTAGTATGTTTTTTATGTCTTTGTCAAATCGTCCTGCAGAAAACTGTTATGCTGCAGAAAACAAAATTATTTTATGCAACAGAAAACATTAAACTTGTTAGGAAAATGAAACTGTAAAATAGAAAGCAGGAAATTTTAGTTCACTACCCCAGAATCTCGCGCGAGGAAGTACCTTGAGCGCGCGAGAAAACACAGGGTCCGCGTGAGAAAACAACAGTCCCGCGCGAGGAAACGCCAGTCCCATGCGAGAAAACACACAGTATCGTGCGAGAAAACATAGAACCAGGGGCGAAATTTTGTACAGTCTCGCACGAAGAAGCGCTACAGGAGCAGAATCTCGCGCGGATATCTCTGTACCCTCACGCGAAAATCTGTACATAGACAGTATGGACTCGCAGAGAAAAAAAATAAAATTTGTCGTTTAGAGAACCTGTAAAATTTTTCTTGAAAACCTGTAAAAAAACAAAAAAAAGGCCAAATTTTTTTTTTTCTTTTTTGCAAGCAAAAAAGAAACAAAAAATAACGTCCTGTAGAGTATACCAGGACCCTTGAAACCCTTAGCCTCAGAGCTAGAAAATTAATGAAAATGAAAGGAAACCCATTTTCAGGGCCCCACGGTGGGCGCCAAAAATGTGTGCACAGATGTGTGATCACACTTCTATGAGTCTTTGTATGCGAGAGTGCTCAACAGTGAGTTCTCACAAAATGACCCATAGCTCTCTATCTGAGAAGAGCATGGTTTGAATGTGGCCCTCAGATTAGCCTATTTTACCCATGCAAATACAACTCAGAATGAGAGATTCGAGTTGATCTAAATGAAACTATTCTAAATGATTTGCAATGTGAACTAAGCTAAACTAATTTATTGAAAATGAAATTAAGCTATATGTAATGGATTTAAACTAAAATGATTTGCAAATAATCTAAAATGTAAATTAATCTAAAATGTGAATGTGCAAGTTGAAATGCTAAATGATTACAAGCTATGAAATTCTGCAGCATAAGTTCGATATCAAAATTCGGGGTCCTTGAATGAGCATGAGAGGTCTCCTTTTATAGGAAAAGTTGGATTCGAATGTGAAAGTAGAAGCAATGTGGGATAAATGAAAAAGAGGAAACAATCATCATTTTTAGAAGGTTTGTAATAAAATGGAATTACATTTTATTTTCTTTTATTTTTATTCAATTTGTTTCCTTTTTCATCTCAGGAGATCTTTTGACAGAATATTTCATTTATTTAATTTTAAAGAATAATATCTCTTTTAATTAAATAAGGTAATATTATATAATTTAGAAATGAATATTAATTCAATAAAATAAAACCATTTAATTAAAAGAGGATTTTAATTAAATAACATTATTTCATTCAAAGAATATTAATTTCAATTAAATAATATTATTTTATTTATTAAAAAGGGATATATTTCTTTTAATTAAAAATTGATGGGATATTCAAACTTTAGGGAAAATTGAAATATTTATGATTTGATCGATAAATTTGATTTGAATGTATGACAAATATTGATTCAGGAATTGATATTGATAGATTAAATAAATGGGGCCCAAAGTCTAGGCGACCATTTTATGGTGCATACACAATCTAGTATTCTGACTTACTCCCTTTGCAATTTGAAAAATTCCATAGCTTTTCACAAATTTATGAACATCCTTATACAACTATGACCAAAAGTATTTTTCCTTAAGAAAATTCAATGTCTTGTCAATGCCAAAATATCCAGCCAAATCACTACTATGTTTCTCCTTTATCAAATTAGTTCTCATTGATCCTCTCGGTATACAAAACTAAATACCTTTAAACAAAATACCTTCTTGAATGAAATAGTCTTCCCATTTAGTACTCGGTTGATCTTGAATAGGTGTTGTGCACTTTCTCCACAGCTCAAAAAAATCAGGATCATTTTCATACAAATCTTTCATATCTTCAAAACCAAGAACTTCAATTCTCATCTCGATCATCAAAGATCTTCTACTCAATGCATCAGCAACTCGGTTAGTGACTCCACTCTTATGTTTTATCACAAATGTATAACTCTGTAAATACTCAACCCATTGCATATGTCTCTAATTAAACTTATTCTGACTAATCAAATACTGTAAAGCCTTATGATCGGTATACAACACAAATTCACTCAGTATCAAATAATGTCTCTATTTCTTCAGGGCTTGAACAATAACATAGATTTCTTGATCATACACAGAATATTTTCTTTTTGCATCATTCAACTTTTCACCAACACAGCTCCTATTGCACTACCACTTGAATCACATTCAACTTGAAATACCTTATTGAAATCAGGCAATGCTAACATAGGTAATTCAACAACCTTATGCTTTAGAGTCTCAAAACTTTATCAACTCCATGTGTCCACTTCAATTCTCTTTTATCTCCTCTCATAGTCTCAATAATAGCATTACAAATTGAACTAAAATTCCTAATGAACTTTCGGTAAAAACTTGCCAAACCATGAAATGATCTTACCTCACTAGCATTCTCAGGTGTAGGCCAATTCAAAATAGCTTCAACCTTTTCAGGATCCATTTTCAAACCATCAGCTGAAATCATAAATCCCAAATATACAATCTCCTCTTTCATGAAAGAATACTTTTTTAGATTTATCAGCAACTTTTCTTCTTTCAATGTCTGCAATACTTATTTAACATGAAACAAATGCTCTTCTCTGGTCTTACTGAATATCAAAATATCATCTAGGTATACAATCACAAATTTACGTAAGAATTTCTTCAAAACTTCATTCATCAATCTCATAAAAGTACTCGGTACATTTGTTAAACCAAAAGGCATAACCAACCACTCTTACAAACCTTCTCTCATTTTAAAAGAAATCTTCCACTCATCACCTTCTCTGATTCTGATATGATGATATCCACTTTTCAAATCAATTTTGGTAAAATAATTTGCTCCAGTCAAACTATCCAATATGTCATCCACTCTCAGTATAGGAAACCTATATTTCACTGTTATCTTGTGTATTGCTATGGAATTAGTACACATTCACCATTCTCCATTCTTCTTAGGTGCCAATACAGATGGTACTGTATAAGGACTCAAAATTTCTCAGATCAAACCTTTTTGCAACAATTCTTGAATCTGTCGGTTCAATTCCTAATTCTTGGTAGGTGTCAACCGATGTGGTGCCTTATTCAGTAAACTAGCTCCAGGGATTAGATCCATGCAATGATCAATGATTCTCTTTGGTGGAAAACCATTAGGTACATTATCAGAAATTATCTCCTTATACTCGGTGAGTATCTTATCAATCTCTTCAGGGATTCTATCCTCTATTTTCTTACTCGGTTTGTTAGGAATCACAACAAAACATACATCATTCTTCTTCATATCCTTAACAAACTTTCTTCCTTCTATCAAGAAAACTTTCACAAATGTACAAAAACTACTAATAGGTTCTTCAATCAAAGGTAACAAGATTTGTCTTCTCCCATCATCCCAAATAGTATATTTATGCAATCTTCCATCATATATAGCATGTCTATCATATTGCCAAGGTCTACCCAACAAAAAATGACAAAAATCCATAGGCATGATATCACACAACAATTTATCATAGTACTTTCCAATTTTCAAATTCACATAACATTGTTCACTTACCAATAGTGTATGCTCATCCTTGATCCACAAAATTTGATAGGGCTTTGAGTGTTTCAACGTTTCCAATTGTAACTTTGTAACCATTTCCTCAAATGCCAAGTTTTCTGATCTTCCACTATCAATGATTACCTCCATACTTCATTAGAAACTCTACATCTGGTCTTGAACAAACTTTTCCTTACTGGGTCTTCTTTATTACTTTCACTCCAAAGTGCTCTCTTGACCATCAAGTTATTTTCTTTCTCAGGTTCATTCGATGAGTCTTGTTTTACCAAATAATTTCTACTGCTACCAACCTTCTTACTTGCATGTGTACACTCAAATGACCTATGTCCTTCTTCTCTACAATTGTAACAAGTTCCTTAGAATCTAGCTTTCCACTATACTTAGGAGGATTGAAATGTGGTGTAGAATTCAAATTTTTCAAAGCCTTCAAAAATATTTCCTCACCCTGATCCATCATAGGTGCAGGTTCTGCAGCATCTTGTTCTTCTTCAATTTCATCATTACTAACATCTTCAAGATGTCTTCCTCTACGTTGGGCCATCTCAACAGCTTCTAACCTAGCAATAAGTTGTCTCAACATGTCTACCAATCCTGGATCCACATCTTGCCTCCCACGAACCATCTTGAACCCCTCTACAATTGTAGGCCAGATCGCAATCTGCTACCTCACAAAAAATCAACTAGGTTTTGACAAGAAGGAACCATCAGACCTAATTCACAAATTAGATCCAGATCTCAACCTTCACTCTGATACCACCTAATGTAGGGTAGGTAGGGAAGAGGGGCCAAAGGCACACTCTAATCCAAATCTACCTTGCAAAGATCACACACAGAAGCAATAAACAACAGGTGAGAGAGAGAATGCAGAATAAGATCCTTTTATTCATCAAATTGATTCATACATGTCAGGTTGTAAGGCCTTCCCGATTAGGGCCAGATACATCAATTTAATTACAACAGTCCTCCAACATACGAGGATTCAGAACTACCTTTGAACTTCTAATTTGATACCATTTATCTTCTAGCTCTAAGCTGATGATCTAAACTACAACCAAAGACTACATTATATACAAGAGGCTACTGAAATAAGTCATCCTTCAGATCCACCATTAACAGAAGGAATGACCAGATCTATGTCCACATGATTCCCAATGTTGGATACCAACATTAAATCTGTGACCATAATTAAATGCACAAGTCCACCTCAACAAAAACCTAAAAGAAACAACTCGGTAAGCAAGGATAACTGAGCACCAGGAAAGGATAACCGAGCACCACAGAATTAACCAACCAACTCGGTTAAAGAAGTAAACTAAGAAACTACCGAGCCAACTTGGTTAACAAAGGAACCAAGTAACACAGAAAACTCAAACTTTTTTTTGGTGACACAGGATTGCCAAGGACCCGAGATGCTCATACATCATTATTCCAACCTTATTTCTTTCTCTGCCACCTTGTCTCTTAAAAACTGATACTTGATAGAAATATGCTTAGTTTTAGAATTCATCACAGGATTCTTTGACATATTCACTGTACTAGTGTTATCACAATGGATAACCACAGGATTAACAAAATTTATTGCAATATCTTTTAGCATTTGTTTCATCCAGATAGTTTGAGTGTAATTAATAGCAGCAACAACATACTCAAATTCAGTAGTAGATTGAGCTATACAATCTTTCTTTTTACTTAACCATGAAACAAACCTTTTCCTAAGGAAAAATGTACCTCCACTAGTACTCTTTCTATTAGGTGACCCCACAATAGTGGGTTACACTTTTTTAGACATGTTGATTTTTCCTGAAATAACACATTTTTAATAAAATATGGTTATTTAAGCCTTAAGAGGTTCCATTTGAAGGAATTAATTACAAACAGTTAGCTCAAAACCTCTTAGATAAAAAAAAATATTGATATAACATCTATACTCCTCATTCATACCTATAATGGAGTCTCCTTCGCACTTATTAAAATGCTGACAAAAAATATCTTTGACTTTATCTTTTGGTAGATCAAATGAATCCATTTGATAAAGCTATCTATGTAGTAAGGTACTACTGAGAAAAATATTTCCAATGATTATAATGTTAACATATATTAAGTTTATTATGACTTTGTATTTTTAGTCTTACTAAACATAGATATTTCACTGTATGTCTACCTCTATGTTTGACGCTTATGGAAAAATAGAAAATGAGAGAAAAAAATTTCTGAAAAATATCTATTCCCTAAATATTGAAGTTCTCTTTCTATCAATAAATAAATAAATAAATTGGACAAATACACTACAAGTTGTAATCTATGTAGTCAAGGTATGTCAAAATTACAGTTTAGTCAACTTCAAATGTTAATAAAATATGCAATAATCAATGTCATCAAACCAATTGCATGCCCTTTATATGGATGTTAAAAAACCAAATTCGAAAGAAGCACATTGACATCTATTTTATAAAAAAAGTTATGCTCTATGAAAACAATGTAACTCTTTGAAAATGACGTTTTTAGCAACATATCAGTTTTTGTGGGAGAAAGGAAAAAACATTCAAATCAATTCAAAAATAAAAATAAAAAATATATTTAGAATCTAGACAAAAAATCCTAAAAGACCCTAATTTACTTCATCTTCTGATTTCAAACATTTTAACGACAATATGCATCCAAATCTGAAAGTTTTTTTCAAAATGTAGAGGTCAGTGTCCATTTAGGCAAAAAAGTGTAACCCACTATTGTGGGTTCACCATATCATAAATGGTCCTTGCCCAATCAGCATCAATATAAGCATGTAATTTAAAGTCATCATGTATAAGGGAAAATTTGAACCCATGTGGCTAGGTCCCTTCGTAATTATTATAGCATTTGGCTCTAGATCCTATCAACTGTCTACTGCAAAAGGGGATCTTCTTCTTGATCCTATTAAAATGATCCACCTAAAAATGTTCTACAATTAGACATTCTTAGAATGAGAATTTCTTGTACACAGAAAATGTTCCTGAAAAAAACATAAAAAGCAAAAAATTTCTGAAAAAATTATCCTCCTAGTGAAAACTTGGTAAATAGGTGCCTTGATGAATTGAGAAAAAAAAAAGAAAATAAAATAGGTGCCTTAGTAGAAAAAATAAAACCAGGTGTTGAAAACCTGGTGAATAGGTGGCACTTGTAATCAACGCTCCATCTATCAATGCATAGCTTGGTTCTCTCAAAAACTCTCTCTGTGACTCTCATGACCACATACCTCTTAGCTTTTTAGGAAAGTACCATCATGGTGTTTCTCAACACCCTAATCAACAATTTTTCTTAACACTACCTATTTGGACATATCTATGTTTTTCAATACACATCAGATACATCATAAACCTTAAACAAAGACACAATTACAATCAAGTTCAAAACTATGTTCCTCAACACTATGCACCCAGAAGCATGATGGTTTTTCTTAACACCTTATACAAACCAACATCCAAACAACCCAAACTTGTTGAAGGTATGATGAAAATTTTATTGAATGTTGTCTATTACTGATTTTTTCTTATTTTATCTCCTAAGTTGCTGAAGTATGTCTAAAAAGGACTAGAGATTCATGAATGGAGGCAAGATACCTTTTCTTTGATTTCTTCTTGTTGGTATGGTCCCGATGATCCTAAAATGTCAAATAAAATGGGTGTATGTAATAAGAGCCTCCACACTAAGGTGGATAAGCCTCACATACCTTAAATCTATTTATTTGGGTGCTAAGGTGATGTAAGAACTATATCCTTTCTTGTTATTGATATGTTTGTTCATGAAAGATCACACTCATGGTTATCCTAGCTTTGTATGCCTCGATATTGGTGTACCCTTTCCATATCAACTAGAAAAAATGCCTAGATCATCACAGCTTTAATGCCTCAATGCTTATATTTATTTCCCACATTTTATCGAATAAAATTTGTATTCATATCCTTATGATTGCAATGGCACTAGTAAGGGTTGTATTGACTCTCATATTCCAAACACTCAATGATGATAAAATTTGTCTTAGGAATCAGTGAATAGACTAGAGTCAGCTTAAATTTCATCTTAGACTTGCATTTAGTGTTGGCATTTTTGCCTTAGAGAGATATCCTTAATCCCTTGCCAAAGTGGTCATTTGAATTCATCAACCTACAACCTAATCATTCCTCTTAAGACCCTGCACCTGTAAGAAAGGGGTAATAATATTTATTATTGATCACACAAGGGGAATGAAGTGCTAAGATATCACATCAAGACCAAAGCATGAAAATTTGCATCAGTATAAGCATATCCGAGATAAAATGATAAGAGAATGATACAATGATTTGAAAGTGACTCTTTTTGACCCCTTATATAGCTTTAGCCCTAATTTGACCTAAATTTCAACTTTCTCTGATCAATGTGAAAATTGCACCCCTAGCTAATTTGGTAGTCTTGAATCCATTTTCAAGATCAAAATAAAAGTATGATCCCAATTTTCTAGTCAAAATTACAATTCAATAGTCTTGTCAAATGCAGTTGACTGTTGATGCAATCAATGCTCAATTCCTCCTTAATCCCCTTCCTCATCAATCAATCTACCTTGGTCAATCCTAGTCAAATTTTGGTCAAACTCAATCAACAAGACCTTAATCACTTGCATCAAGTTATCAATCAATTGTGACCCATTTTCAATCAATCTAATTGCATTGATATCATATCAAATGTTTTCTATTAATCCAATCTGTCATAATCAAGCTTTCCACCCTAACAATATTTCAATTTCAATCCCAAGGGGGCAAGGTCAATATATCAACAAGTTGATGATTCAATAATAATCAAGAAAACCTTATCAAAGATCCATATCAAGTTGGGAATCCCCAAAATCATTTTGCACAAGTGATTTCATCACTTCACATCAAGTCACTTGGACAAACATCTAAATCTCTAGGGGCATACCAGTTTCATCACACCACATCAAGTTGGTAGTGTCTTCTAATCAGGTGATTGGCTTCATGAGGATCCCTATCAAAGTCAATTATCTTGATCAATCTATCAAATGGATTATCATTTTCATCGCTTGACATCAAGATGAGGATTCAAATCCTTCTAATCAATCTTCATTTAATCATCAAAGTTGGTATTACCATTTTTTGCTCAATCAAGTCTGAAGATGATATCTTCAATATTCAATTGATCTTTATTCAATCAAGTCATAATTTAGTATTATTAGTTATTGTTAAATCAAGTCCATAGATGATATCTTCAATCTTCAATCGATCTTTGTTCAATCAAGCTCAGAATCAGTTCTAATCAAGGATAGTTTAATTGCTTCACATTAGGCTATTATGTGATCCCTCATAAGATGTTCTTTGAATCAACATGCTTCTCACACATCTATTCAAAGAGGGGCAAATGTAATCACCTAAAATTGGTCTAGTAAACCTACAAACCCTAATTTAATTATTTAGCCTTCAAAATTCTAAATCTAAGGCATTCAACACTAGATCACGTAATTATGTAATAAAAACCTAAAAATCCTCCTTACATAATTAAATCAACTTCTTGAATCAAATCATCAACTTAATCCCGACCAAGCTTGAAAATCATTTAATCACCAAATATTGCATATTTAAAGGTCTTTGCACTTTTATTAAAAGAACCCATTCACACATGGGTGTGCATACCTAAGCTTTGATCAAAAGGTGATTAAAAGGGGATTTACTAAATTTGTCCTTATTCTCCTCCAACAAACACACTTTTGACCAATCAAAAGTCAATCACTTGGATCAACCTCTATTGGATTGAATCTCCTCCACTCAGAACTTTTTCCCCTTAATATCCTTCACTCCCACCAAAACCTTACCTAACCTTGTAATCCTAGCCACTCATTTCCCACCTCTTAATCTCAGCCATCTAGTTTTGAGGAGGTTTCTATAAAAAGAGGTATCTCTCCTCTGTTGAGAAGGGGGGATGAAATTTTTGAAATAATGTTATGATGTCATTTTTATTCTAGAGTATTTTCATTTGTAGAAGAGAATCTTTCTAATAGAATTGCATTTTCATTTGATTCTTAGATAGCTTAATCCTAGTTTCATTTTCTAGTATCAACTTTACTTGCTAGATTGACATGCATTTAGTCTCATACTAGTTCATGCATTCTCTTAGTTGCATTTTGCATATCATTCTTATGATTTTGGGAGCAAAGAATGAAATTTCATGCATCATGCTCATTTTGAATCTTCCATTTTGAAGTATTCTAGTAACTGATTCTTGTGCCAATCTGATGAGCATCCATTAAGAATTACACTTGGTTCATCTAGGAAGAAATAAGCCAATTTTAGGGAATTTTTATATGCATTTGAATGAAGATTTGATGTTTACTAACCCCAAGATAATGGTTTATTGAGTGTGGATTTTTTTGTAGGTTTTACCATAGTTCTACCATATAGTTGGATCCCTTCAGAGGTTGGTTGGGTTAAATGCAATGCAGATGGTTGTGTGAAAGGGTACCTAGGAATCTTTGTTGTTGGAAGAGTTATTAGAGACTAGAAATGTACTTTTAGTGAAGGATTTGTAGAACCTTGGGAGTTGGGACTAATAACCATTTTGAATCCATGGCTTCTTGGTATGGTATAAAATTCTTAAAAGATCTTAATTTTGATAGAGTTATTCTGGAGGAGGATTCCAAAATGATTTTGGATAATCTTTAGAAAAAAGTTGGATTCCCTTAGTACATTTCAAGCTTGATGGATGATTGCAAGAGGATGTTGTCTTATTTTAGCCAATTTAGACTCATCCATACTTTGAGAGAGGGGAACTCTATTATGGATTTTATGGCAAATTAGGGCCTCAATGCTCAAGATTAGGACCATGTCACCTTTGATGTTTTCCCTCAAAGGTTAAAGGAAATTCTTGCTAATGATAGACAAAAGTTTTAATTTGCTAATCCATTTGTGGTGGAATATGGGGATTTCTGTTATTAATCTGACTATGCAAGATCACTTTCCTTTTAATATTAGAATGAAGAAAGTATGAGAGAGAAGTGTGTATGTCTCTAAAGTTTTCATGAAAAAACCCCCAAGTGTTTAAAAGTCTCTATGCCAATACTTATATTCATTTAAATAACTATGGAAAGGGTGCTCTGAAGGAGATTTCTTTGATTTTAAATATTAAAGGTCATCAAATAAATATTGATGAGATGGCTATTAAAAACCAAAGATTTATTGGCAGAAATTTACATGATAAAAATAAGATGACGGATGTTGAGGTGGACATCCCTAATTTGGGTCCCAATTGGTTTGGCATTTGGTTCAATGTGAGATGGATTAATAATGGTTGTATAGGCAATATGATTTTTACATAAATAATGAGGATGTCTCTTTTATTGATAAGGCTTTGGCATGGATAATCACATGGCTCACATTCCCCTTACTCATGGAAATTGTCACTTCAATTATTCTACAGGTGATTTTTTAAGAAGTCCAAAAATTAATTTCATTGTTAATTGTCATTATCAAAAGGAGTTAACTCGCAGGGTTTTCATTTTAGTCTTCAAGAATATTTTTCTCTAGTCTAGAAAGAGATGAAGAACGTCTATTTTGTTTTATTATTTTTTAAGATAGGGAGGGCCTACTGCTATGACAAAAAAAGAGACCAATATTAGATTAAGGAATTTTGTATCATGGATGATCCTTTGAAGAAGATGGATTTTAGAGACTGCAAGGAGTTAATGAAAAATGGTGAACTTTGGGAGGAATTTAAATGGGCTAGGCTAATTAATTATATTCAAGTGATAAAGGGTTTAAAAAATGCCCCATCGACGAAGTTTGTTAACTCTTGAAATAAAGAGAATGTGGCTATTGGGAGTTTTAAACTTAGCATGATATTTTGCCGAGGCTACAAGGCTTGAGTGTGATTGAGACAAGGTTGAGAGAAAGAGCACTGGAGATTATAAGAAATATTTGAATAAATTCTTTGAGAAGGGAGAGAAACCTGTGATTGTGTCAACTGGTAATGGGTATGATTATTCCTCCCTTCCCCCTCCACATGCTTTGGTTTTCCTAAATGTGATGAAATAATTTATGTTTGAGGGATGATTTACCACTTTTCATGGGTATTATTTTCCCATTTTGAATCACATTAGGCATGGTGAAAAAATTAATGTTCCTTATTTTCTATTTTTGTCATTGAGTAATAGCATAAATAAGGGTGAATCTCCACCTATGCACCAATGTATGATTTATGTCTTGTATCAGTTTGTGTTTAGAAAATCTCCTATAAGTAGTAGGTCTCTTATGTATACATAGAAGGAAGAACATTAGAATGAAGAAACTCCTAGAAACATAATTAAAATCAAGCTGGTTAGTAGCAACCTGCTCCTGGAGAGTTTGAACCCTAAACACAAGAGAAAAAAATTAGAAAGATATTGTAGCCTTCTGCTAAGGAAAAGCTCTTCCTTGGTCTGTTATTTGAAGAAACCCTCCTAGATAGTATATTTGTTAAAATAAAAGATCATGTTAAGAAGTTCATCCCTACTAAGATTAGAAAGAACAATCCTGGAGATAAAAGGAACTACATTGATGTGGAAAAACAAGAAATGGAAGAAGGAATTGACTCTCAAGAAGGATTGAAATTGGATAGTTCCGGAGAGAAAAGACATGATATCATCTTTGGGGAGCGTAGGTATACCAAGTTAAGGAATAGGAAGGATATTAAAGGGAAAACACTTGAGGAGAAGGTGGTCCCTAAAAATGACTAGGAGTATGAACCTGAGGGGAGTGAAGGCATGGATAGCTCAGATTATGAGGACTATGAAAAGGAGGTTGAAGAGACAGATGACACTAAGAAATAAAAATCCCCAAGGATCATTGTTAATTTGGAGGATGTTGAGGAGATGGTGAATATGGCTTGTACCTCCTTGGTTATTCCTAAGGAAGATTGTATGAAAAAAATCTCCCCTTCCCCCAACTAGGAATGTGAAAGAGATAATACCATGATGATTTAGATTAAGGATCTCCAGAATAGATTGGCCACTCTAGAAAATTCCATTCCTCTTACTATTTATGAAGAGGAATTTAATGCTAGTATATCTTCTTTATGAAGGTTAATGAATAGTATTATGATGAAGGTTGTGTTTGGAGTGGCTATGAGAAAGAGTAGAATGAGTAAAAGTGCCAAGAAGAGGAAACAAGATGTGAAAAATGAATAGGAACCAAAGGATGCTGATGTAGATGACTGGAAGAAGGATCTCAAATGCCTCTCAAGACTGAGAGGCTATTTCCAATTCTATATGATCTCTTGTTTATTTTTGTCTTGTTACAACTAGAATGTTGTTATGACTATTGTTGGTATGGTTAAACTTTGTGATGTTATTATGTTTTGTTGTGATAACTATAACTAGAACTATGGGTTTTCTGCTCTTAGGAAGAAGAGGTCTTTTTGGCACTAGTAGTTTATGTTAGATAGTAGCATGGACAAGTATAGTGCTATTGATAGTTTAGAGTTAGTAGGTAGAACTGTTTACATGTTTTTGAATAATTTTGTTCATTGATGACTTTTGTGGCTTTCGATTGTAATGGACCGAAGTTTGGTTGTCTGGTTTATGTTATTATCTAGGTTCAAGGCCCTCTCCCTGCCATCTTAATAAAAATCATTCTAGATGTTTCAATATGAGATAGAGAAAATGAGAACCAAACACAAAGTGGAAGCATCTGTTGCTCAAAGTATCTCTCTAGAGTCAACTAATAGAACCAATGATAAAAAGAAGAAAGAGAAAAGGTAAAGCCTTGGTGTAACATGATAGCCTCTTTATTCCTAATGAATGCCACAATACTATTCTTAAAGAGTTATCATTTAAGGAGAAGCTAGACCCCCTTAAGAAGGAATTGGAGGTCGTTAAAGGCCTAAAGTTTCTTGGTGACCTATAGCTATTTTATGCTAGTCATCTCCTAGTCCTTTTTTCTATAGTTGGTTTTCTTCTATTTTTATAGTATTTAATTTTGTTTAAGTCTCACTCTTGGTGAGAATCATCATGATAACTTTCTTGGTTATTTTTTAATGTGTCTGGGCCTTTTCCCATGTATATCTTAATCAAAACATAAATAATAAGAACCCCACAAGTTTTATTTTATTATTGTGTTTACTCATATAACCCAAATCACAAAATAATAATGGAAGATAAAACTATTTATTATAATTATATTTAAAATAGATCAAAATTAATTAACATTTAATATTGCTACCATAGAAATAAAATTATGCAATTACAATAATGATAGACTCATGGTCATATAATCACAATAATAAACTAAAAATACAATACTTATACAGAAATCAAATTATATAAAATCTTTATACTAAATAGATTGTAACATATTACAATATTTTGCTATCCAAAATGTGGAAAATATAATCATTTTGGCCACCACTAAAGATCAAATGTGACCTAGATACATGAGAACACTTTTTTATTCGAAGGGATTTGATCCTTCAATGAGGGATCTATGTGGTATTCATCCCTCAACCTTCATATATTCATATTCTCAAATTTATATGCTTAAACAATGAATGTTCATGGTTATTTTTGGTTAGGTTTTGTGTTGGTTTTTTCAAAGACGATCTCTTGATCCCATGTCAACAATCTTAAAATTTTGTGAAAAGGGTAAAAAATTGCGTGATAGTCTCTATCTTGGGCATGATACATGAAAATAGCTTCTCATATCAGGTATGAGTATTATGTAATACCCCTCCCATAGCCTGATTTTCTATATGTTATGGTAATTCTAGGAGGATGAATTATATGTTAGGATATCATTAATGCTTATGGTTTACTGACCCCATGCTTGCATGTGTATAGTTTATATTTTTGTTTGATGTGCCTGATTTGGTTGAGGGACAGAGTCGTAGTTACTTGCTTGCAAGATCCACACGATTGATTAATCCCTGCAATTGCTTGTTTATATTTATACATGTATGTACATGCTCATCTTTTATGCAAGTTTACAAGTACTAGGCATCGACTTCCCTGCACTGCTAGGATGAGCATTCCCTATTGCAATATCTCAATGGTAGGAGATGGGAGATAACATACAAATCCAAATCCCAACCCAAGTCATTGATTGTCCTAAAAATAATGGACAAGTATCTGTTTCTACCCATTTGAATTCGTCAAGGTGACGTGAATTTGTGAGCCCTTTCTTGGTGTTTGTTTGATATGGAGTTAGTTGATTTTTTCATGTTTTGTGGGTCAAGTGAATTTTCTTGTGTGGATTATTTAATTTAAATAACTAAATTAGGAGTAATTAGGAGATTAGAATGATTATATTTAATGAATATAGAAATTTGGATTATTTAATTATTAAGGGTTAATTAAATACCTTTGTTTAATTAAAAGACTGAATTAAAAGTCTAAATTTGGAATAAAAGGGTTTAATTAATTATTAAATTAAAGGCATAGTTGATTTATTTAATATTTAATTTATCATTTTTTATAGTTATTTATTTGTTAAAGTATTTATTGATTGATTAAATATTTATATGTAATTTAAGTTGCACATTTAGTTTAATAAAATTAAATTAGAATTTAAAGTTAAAAGTTCAGTTAGGAATTATAATTAAAAGTGCAGTATTTTATTATTAAGTTATTTTAATCATGCAAAGTGAATTGATGAAAACTAGGTAAGGAGAGTTGAGTTCTATTTTTTAGGATTTGCATGTTTTAGAAACCCTAGGAGGAATAGGTCTTCTTTATGAGGGTTTTTGGGTATTATTTTCAAGGAGGTCTATTAGTTTAAGGAGGAGCTCTCTTGGATGAATTTGGAAGATTTTTTGAAAGCTTTGATTTTGTAGGCATTGTTAGAGATTGTTAGAAAGCTTGGATTTTAAAGGGTGAATTAGATCTTTCTTGGTTTCAAATTTTTAAGAATTGTTTGACGTAGGGTTTGAAACCTTCTTTTTGTGAAATTCTTTCTTTTGAAAAGATCGTTTGCTTCGTGTCTAGAATTGTTTATGTGAATGAATTAGAATTGGGTTTCTATTTAATCAAGTTTAGTTTTGTGAAATTTTAGATTAGTTTGATATTAAATTAGATTTGGTATTCTGTTTGGATGGCTTGAAAATCTAGGAAGAAATTTTAGAAATTTGTGTGAGTTTTTTTTCCAGTTAGGGTATTTACCCATGAACGATAGAAAATTTGTGTTAATATTTTGCATAGAAAATTAAATTTGAAATTGCATGTGAAATCATATTCAAAAGAAATTAGTTTTTCTAGAAACCTTAGTTTTCCATTAAAGAAAATCAATTGAGAAAATATATGTTTAAAAAAAAGGGGGATTTGTTATTTGAATTTATTATTTTTTGGATTTAAAATTTTATTAAAAAAATAATTTATTATTATTATTTATTAATTTTCGGATTTAAAAAAATTATTGTTTATTAATTTTTAAATTTAATTTTTTTAAAATATTATTATTATTTATTTATTTCAAAAAAAATTAAAATTAATTAATAATAAAGATTAATTAATTTTTTTACATGTGGGTTTTAATATTAATGTTTTTATTTATATTTATTTTTAGAAAATTAATAACATTATTTTATTATTAAATACATGGCATTTGGATATGCATGGAGATTTTAGTTAAATACTTATTTAAAAAGTATATATGCATGAGATTTTAGATGAATGTTTTCTTAATAAGTCAAACTAGACTTTAATAAATAAAATTGATTGTTCTTAAATAATTGAGACTTGTGTTATGATTTGACTAGTTGGTATATTCTATTGTCTTTTTTGATGTTGTTTATATGGGAAAATTATGTTGGATTTAGGAGTGGTACACTAGAGGTTTTGGGGTTTGTCTTCTATGTGACATGTGCATTTTCAGTGTTTTTGTAATGTTGACTTGGTCATGATTATTTTTACCCAACCTAATTTTCTTAAGCTCATTATTTTGTGAACTCTTTGAGAGGGTGTGTTATATCAAGTTATGGTTTGAGGACCAATTTGTAATTGTGGGATTATGGTTTGAGGATCAGTGTGAGTTCTAGTTATCTTTTATGGAACTGAAATTGATTATGATATTTTATACGGTTTGTGAGATCTATTTATGATTGTGAGCCTAGGGGAGGTTAAATAGGTGCATCTTAGGGGAGTGCTTACAATAGGGGTCCCAGACCCAAAGTGGTTAGTACCAAGGTAACCTATCATAAGTTTGTTAATAAGTGATAACATAGTAATTAAAATTTGGAGAGTTCATTAAAAAGATAATTTAGAGATTATGCCTTGTTTATGCCTTGAGCGCTTGTTTAGGCTAAGGATGGGAATGAGATGATACCTAGAGAGTAGTTATGATTAGAATTCTTCATGTTCTTGAGAGGGTATTCTAGTTCCAGGTGGGTCTTATTGAGGGTCTGGGGCCCAACATGGTTAGTCCAGGGTAACTCAATGCTTGAGGGTGTGGGGTCTAGTATGACTAGTCTAGGGTAACTCAAGTAGATGGCCATGTGATGACACTCTCATAGTATGTAGCCTAAGTCTCCTCTGTAGTTTTCTGCATTTTCCTCTGGTGGTGTGTCTTTGTTAAATTTTAGTATTATTTGATGATTTGTATTTGGTCAATATTCTAGTATTTGGTTCTTTGGTACATGTTGGTAATTTGATGTTTATTATATTTTCTTTATCATTAGTAGGTGGTACCTTTTGAGATCTAGAAATCCTTCAATGCCCTTTTCTTAGTTTCTTTGATTGAGTTTTTTATCTGACTAGGGTTTGTTGTTATCTCCTCACCATGGTGGGAGTGGATCTTTGGTTCCACAAGGTCGAGTGGTAGTGTTTTATTTTACCATTTGATATCCTAACATTGCTATAGCAGTGCTGGATGATGCTTTTTGTTGTTATCTCCTTCTTGTTCTTCATTGGAGGCTTGTTCATATTTATCTTATGATGTTTATAATTATATCTTATATCAATGATGCATACATGATTCCTTTCAGATATTGTACTACTTTGTATTTGGTTATTATGACATAACCTGTGACTTGTGCAGAGGGTGTTGTTTTATTGTATTTATACCTTATGGTATTGGATGTACTTGTTATTCATTTGTACATGAGATAACTGTAATTATTCTTAATCTAAAATATTTGATTAGTAATACATAATTCTACGTCCTGGGACCCTTGATAATTATTAATTGTAATTGAGTTGCACTTGTATACTTATTTATATCTTACAATTGTATTTCTTTTGCATTGTTATCATCATTGTTTGTAAACACTTAAGAAAAAAAACATTTTATAAACTTAGTGACATGTTTTAGGTTAAATTCTATTAGTTTCACTAGCGGGGCATTACATATTATATACCATGTCACATCAAGGGCCAAAAAATGTACACTGTAAAAATGGGCTTAGAAGAAGTTGAGGAAGGTCCCATATGAGCTATAGTTGTGAAAAGCAATTGAGATTTTAGGAACATTATACTATGTAAAATGAGAGATATCAAATAGTCTCTCAAATTCATTATGTCAAAGTTAGATTGCATTTGCAACTCGCTAGAGATGTATGACCTCATCCATTAAGATTTTGATCATTTTGCATTCAATGAGACTTCATCATTGGTGAGATCATAAGACCATTCGACTTTACCAACATATAGATGCTTCTTTGAAAGGTAATTTTGAATATATAACCATCACTAAATAATTTCTTGATCACAAGGTCAATTTTCATAATCAGAACCTAGCTCTACATTAAATGAAATGCTTATGCTCATACATTTTTTATTGACAAAAATTGAATGTCATAATGTATCTATTTTTATATTTAAAAAAATATTAAATGAAATATATTTAATAAATAAAAAATAAAAAATTGTGTTCTATTATATAAAGACACAAAAAAAAAATGACTAAATACATATAATTAAGTTTTGTATTTTATAATCTTGAAGAATGTAGTACCCACTCATAGTTTGCTTTCAGTTTCAGTTGCCATACTCTTTTAGGATATTATTTTAGTTGATTGGCCAAATTCTTTTAGGCTACATTTCATGTGAGCAGTTATTATTCCAGTGGATGATGATTCTGGATTATGGTTGTTATATGTTTATCGTTTGATTTCATAGTTAGATGATGATATTATCATAATGTGATGTTTTATGTTTATATGGTTTATGATGTTACTAACCCCATACTTGCATGTGTATAGTTATCATGTGTGAGTGTACTTGTTTTGCATGTTTGTTGTGGTAGAGGACAGAAATGTAGTTACTTGCCTTCGCGAGATCCACATGTTAGACCATACCCTATCATTATCTGCTATATTTATATTGGATGTACATGTTTGTTCTTGTGATGTTAGGTTTGTAGGTACAGAGCATCATCTTCCCTAAATTGGTAGGAGTGAGCGTGCCCATAAATATTCATCTCAATGGTAAAGAGGGGAGGTAATAGTTAGACCCAAAACCCTAACCTAAGCCTATTTGTCCTAATATTGGATGAGTATCAATTTGACTACCTTACCTAGATACGTCTAGTTGACATGAATTTGTGGATCCCTTCAGAGCCTATAGTTGGTGATGCAGGTAGATCCCATAAGGATTTTGCAGTAGGGAATGATCTTCAGAGTTCGAACCCTAAGGCAGGGAAGTGTCTGAAGGAACCTACTCATTGATCCTTGGCTTATATTTTAGTTGGGTGCATCGAGGTTTATGGGACTTATATCCCTATTTATTTACAGGCTTCTAGGAGTAAGCCTAATCCTAGGGGGGGTGGATGTAGTAACCACTCATAGCTTCCTTTCAATTTTAGTTGCCATACTCTTTTAGGCTATTATTTCAGTTGATTGGCTGAATTCTTTTAGGCTACATTTCATGTGAGCAATTATTATTTCAGTGGATGATGATTCTGGATTGTGATTGTTATATGTTTATCATGTGATTTCATAGTTAGATGATGATCTATTATCATAATGCACGATGTTTTATGTTTATTATAGTTTATGATGTTACTGACCCCATACTTGCATGTGTATGGTTATCATGTGTGAGTGTACCTATTTTGCATGTTTATTTTGGTAGAGAACAGAGACGTAGTTACTTTCCTTGGTGAGATCCACATGTTCAACCGTACCCTATCATTATCTTCTATATTTATATTGGATGTACATGTTTTTTCTTGTGATGTCAGGTTTGCAGGTACATGGTATCATCTTTCCTGAATTGGTAGGAGTGAGTGTGCCCATAAATATTCATCTCAATGATAAAGAGGGGAGGTAACAGTCAAACCTAAAACCCTAACCTAAGCCTATTTTTCCTAATATTGGATGAGTATCAGTTTGACTACCTTACCCGGATATGTCTAGTTGATGTGAATTCGTGGATCCCTTCTTTGAGCATGTTTGGTTTTGCTTTGTTTGGTCTTAGTTGATTGATTTCATAAGAGAGTGATGTTCTATGATGATTGATTTAACGATAATAGTTGAAATTGAATATTATTTATCTTCCTATGTTTATTTGAGAAAATTAATTAAACTTCAAATATTTGAATAATTAGATTTAATTAATTATTTAATTGAAATTAAAGTTAAATATGCTTGTGTACTTTATTAAATAATTAAATATTTAATTGCATGGTTATATTATGCTTTAAATATTTAATCTATTTATTACAAATTCTAATTAATTACATGTGCATAAGTATTGTTGAAAAGTATTATGTTTTCAAAAAGATATCAACTTGTCTTAAGAAATCAAAGTTGAGTTGTGCAAATAAAAGACATTTAATTTATTTAATTAGGAATTTCTTTCAATTTGGAGTGGAGTTGTTTTAGGGATTGACCACTGTGTTGTCATTAGGGTTTCCTTGAAAGGGGGAAATTGAATATCTTTAGGAAGGTTGTTCTTTCATTTTTGGGGATTAAGTAGGTTTTGGAGGATTTTTGGAGAGCTTGGTGTTTTTGACAATTTTGGAGAATTGGGTGTTTGTAGTTGCATGATATTTTGAAATCTTTGCGTGAGTATTTGGATTCTTGTGCTTGCATTCTATATGGTTTCAGATCTACTGGTTGGATCCATTCTTGGAGGAAATCTGGTTTCTACAGTTCTTCAAGGGTTTCATCTTCATAAATTGCATTGGATCCAAGGTAGGGTTTGAAAACTCTCTTTTGTGGTTTTTGTTTTGCAAATTAATGGTTTCTTGTGTTTGAGTAAATTCATTTTATCTCATTAGATGTGTTGGATTTTTTATCATTTTGGGTATTTATAAAACCCTTAGATCTATAGTTTTTAGTTTTTATTGAGACTTGGCATATTAGGGTTATGCTATCAAAATTTCGTAAGAAAATTCATCATAGATTTCTAGAAAATGGAAAAATCAAACTAGGCTATAGTCTAACTATTGAGTCTTATAAAAATAAATAGACTTGTGGAAAAGAAATCAAGTTTTAGTTTAAAAAATGAATTTTGGCTTAAAATTTACATTCTGAAAAAAAAATACTCAGTCGAAAATTTATACATGGTCAAAAAAAGGTAAAAAAAACCCAGAAAGGACAAAAGAAGAAAAAGTCAATATGCATTGAGAAAAATGTGATTAGCTTTTAGGAAAAAAAATATATATAAATTTACTTTTTTGTTCTGTACTTTGGATTTAAAGAAAAATATTTATTTGTGTTCACATTTTTTGAAAAAAGTGTATTAGTAAATGTTTTAAAAAAATTAAAAATTAAAAAAAAATATTATTAAGTGTTATGGGGGCGGGGGCCGCCAAACCCCTATACGCACCTTTGCCAAAGGCAGTAGGTACTGTCGATGGTAGTACTCACTACCGGGGGCAGTGGTACCATCGTAGGTAGTACTCTTGCCTACACAGGGCCTGCTGTCGTGTAGTAGCAGGGCTGCCGCACGGGCAACATGGGGGTGCGGGTATGTCACCCCCCTATTACGACATTTAATAATTTATTCTTTTAGTTAATTAAATTCTTTTTTAAAAATTATTTATTTTAAATTTTATAAAATTTATTTAATAATAACTTTAAATTATTTATTTTAAATTAAATAAAATTTATTTATTAGTTTAGTTTTATTAAATATTTTTAATAAATATATATTTTTAATTATGGTTAGTTTAATAAATATATGTATGTTAAAATATGTTTTATTTATATATTTTTACATATATAATTAGTATTTGTTTAAAAAAAATAGATCTAAATTTAATTTCATGTATATTTTTTTTTAATGTAGTATATATTTATGTATATATATACACATTGGGACATATATACATACATAAAATAAGTTTTTTTAAATTGGTTTTAAAATTGGGGTTTATGTGCATTTAATGGCTTTTTGAAAGTATGAGGAAACAAACTTTAAACCCTAAACATGATTGTTGGATTTAAAATGCATATTTGAAAAATTTCAATTACTTTTGGTGTAAATGATATATATTCTTCTTGGTGTGTATTCTTCTGCTTAAATATGTTAATGGGGCATTAGATGACCTAGGAGGAATACAAAGGTTGGGGTATGAGTCCTTTAGTCATGTTTTATGTCTTATGTTGTGTAGTTTTTTCTTGCAACCTCATTTCCTAGGTAGGAACTTGAGCACCAAATTGTGGGACTGAGAACTTGAAACACAAACTCAGCACCATTAGCAGAAAAGAGATAAGAAAAGGCCAAATTGACAAGGTACAAAGACCTTCTACACTTTGAGCTCCACATCACTTAGGCGGGTATACCTCTTCTGCACACACATAACTTCTTATGAAAAATAACGAGCATGTAGATACATAATTGTGGAATAGCTTTCAAACCCCTTTCGGTAACTTGTACCTCAATGACTGTTGACCATATCTTGTGCAATATCCCTCTTCCATAGAGTAAGCCTGAAAACTAGAAAATACTACTAACTCCTCCTATCAACATGAAAGGGAAAATAATTTCATTTAAGTTTTTGGGTGGAATGGATCTCTGAAATACCCCAAATCTCTCATAGACTAGTGACTTATCCAATGGGCAACAGAGTCAAATAAATCACAATAACAAAAAAATATGTATACAGAAGACAACATAATCTAACATGATAACACCTTACATCAATCATGCACCATTGATCAAATTCTACTTAAGAATCCATCTGTGTACTCAGATATGCAATCACCTATTCAAAGAATTTCTCCCCTTGGAAGAGGCTAGAAATAGACAATACATTGATCAACATCCATTGAAAGACAAGATTAAGATACCCTTGATATCTCAACACATACACATCTGAAGACAAATCCTAAAGCTCAGTTATTCCCTTGAAATAACTCTATTATAAACTTACAACAGAAGGACTAAAACACCCTTGATGCTTTAACCCATAAGATTTAAGAAGCAAATGGAGACAAGTTGATAATAGTATAACAGTGCTAAAATCTCATTCGTAAGATTGACCATTACAAGGAAAATTCTTATTTGAAACCAGAAAGGAAACAAGAAACACCCTATATAAAAAGAAGAGGGCAATATTTATAGAATGAACCACTCATGGAACTAGAACTAGAAAAGAAACTAGAACCCTTACTAAATGATCTTGGAAATCCTTATAAAGGATTGCAACAAGCTTAGGATCATTTAGGTCAAAATTAGGTCATGCAACTACCACAACCACCAAACTCAACAAGAAGTGAAAGAATGGAAAAAGTTTGAAAACCTAGGAGAATCAGATCAAATCTAATGTACAATTATTTGGTTTCATCATAATAGGCTAACTGCATTTACATATTCAATAGGCTTCTTATTGCAGAAAAAACTTTAATGCTAGGACCATCTCAAAAAAGTTTCATGTACAGGGCATGGAAATAACTAACATCCATCAAAACCTATCCGCCCTTGTCAAAACATTAGTCCTTTGCATTAAACAAGCATGGCACTACCACAAAATCAAATCAAATCAGAGGGCTAACCAATATCTTGTTCATTAATTTTCACCTGTAACCGTCCTGGAACAGAACAAAATCTAATTTTGAATTTGTTATTTCTAGCCAATTGAAACCCTGCAAAAAATCACTAGCAGAGTTTTAAATCTTTTAAAATACAATGGTTACCTCTAGGTTTAAAATTCATTCATCGATCACTCATTTCCTGGCACATTGTGTGGCTCTCAAAATTTGACAAAAAAGTCAACTGATCTTTGAAAATAACTAGCCACATCACCTCCTTGGCAACCAATCAAAAACAGGCACATTGGATCTATCTAGCATTGAGGACCCACCTAAACTATTTCTTTGTCATTATTCTGAATAAGATGGCTAGCGCAAACCCACAATCACTATCTTTCGAGTATCTTTCCTTAGTGGTATCATGAGCATTGTAAGATTAGACTAGACCTGCAATGTCTTTACAATCCTTTTAATTGCGGCAAGTCCTAACCCCACCATTTGGAGATCACGTGATTGAAGGGTTCTCATGATCTTTGAACTGTTATCTTAACTAGGGTTAAATCTAGAGAATGAGTGATCAAAGACATTCACGTGATCGCTGAATGCTTGGCTTGACCCTGGTTTGTCTTCGAGATTAAATGCCAGCCCTCGATCTGATCCTCCATCTATGGTTGTCACAGAATCTCTGAATGTTTCATGACTTGACTGTTTCATTGCGTGACCTGGAGACAACCACACACTTAACCGCTCACTAGATCACTGAATGCTAAGTCACTAATCGCTAGAATCTGGAGACTTGGAGAAAACCACAAACTGTCAAGTCCTTTACCTTATTCGTCAAAATGATGAATGTTTCATTAAACCCACACCTTGTCCTGAGATTAAGTGACAATCGTCAATCAAGAAGTGCATCAACATTCATTGCTGAATGCTCCAAGACTTAACTTTGAAATTGTGAGATCTAGTGAAAACACGTTTCTTAATTACTCGTTGGATCGCTAGATGTCTAGCCACTAACTGCTAGGATTAGGAGATCAAGAGATAATAGTATTTTCCAGGTTGCTAAATAAAATGACTAACTGTCCGGGGCTAAGAGACTTGGAGAATAAAATAAAAAGACAAGCACGTACAGAAAGGGAACTTAAGTGACCAGGAAAAGGTAATGAAGAAATAGAAAAGGGTAGGGTTTCTTTGGACTTAGACAAATTTGGAAACCCAATCAGCATGGATAAACCTTGTTTCTTCACACACCTTGACAATTTCAAACTATTGTATCTCGCTAGTATTTGCACCAAAAGACATGTGATCTTAACTCGAGCTTTTTCATACCCCAAACTATCATCCTCTAAGCTTGTAGGCCATAACACATCATATATTTTCTTCGCTGATCAAAATTGTGTTGTAGTACACAGTACAATGATTTTTGACTTAGCCAATGCAAGGGATTTTTGTAGGATAAGACTATTTTCATTAGATTTTCACAATGACATGAAAATGGGCTAACATTGGCTCTATCTAGGGATGTATGCCTCTTGCAGGCATAGAAAGAATTTAGAATCTTTTGAAGAAGCAGACCACCCACTGGACAAAAACTTACAGGGAACCTTCTAAAAAACTAGAAAAATGAACTAGGAAAATAGGAAGGGAAACACACAACTGAAAGGAAAATTATTTACAAAATTTACAGGACTAAAAACTTTATTAGGCCACCAAAGGAAAATCAAAAACCTCCTGAGTCAAAGGTTTGATTTTCATCCACATATGTGACTAGCCACCTGAAAATGTCATGATTATCTTGCTGCCAACATACATGAATATCTTTGGGCTGAAAAATAAAACTGTAGTTGTCATTGCCCATATTTTTCCAATCATGACCATCATCATTCTCATACTCCAAAAAGTATGGAACATTTATTATCTCTTCTTTTTGACTGGAAATATATAAATTATCTAATAATGCATCAAAATATAAAACACAATAATTAACCTACATTACTACAAACTCACATGGCTAGGAAGGAACTGGATCCTCAGATTTATCTCCATGAGAGACTTCAGCCACTGAGTAACTGGGTTCCTCAATGATATCTTCACAGAATGGATCATGAACCAAGTGAAAACCTTTTTCATAAACATTGTGATAGAAGGACAACTAATATGCATCATCATTTTTATCAAAAAATTTATTGTCCCAATCATTGAGGACATTGTCCTCAACACTGTCAAAATCACTATCATACTTATCAAAATAAGGAAAAGGAAATGAACAAGAAACTTGTTCATCACTAGAATCTTCATGACAAAAACACACACTGTCATGGCCTTCATCTTCTTCTTCTTCTGTCGACTTACTAAATGAGGGGAACTCTAGTAAACATGGATCATTTTCTTCGTCACTTTGAACACCTACCTCATTATCAGTGTCAAAGCATATATCAATGGGGTATTGTGATGTTGAGTCAAGATTGGGGGCTTACCTTTGAAAATCCTCAGCTAGGAGTGCTGAAATATTTTCACTGCTTAATGGAAATTGGACTTCACATTCTATTCCATTGGCCTCACCCCTAATGCTACAAACATCATCTCTGTCTGGAACAGGGATTGAAATCTCTGGCCTCAAATCATCTTGTGCAAAGAAATCACTATAGGAATCATCATCTGCATCATAATCATTTTCTTGCCTTTCACACAAAACATCCTCAAACTAGGATAAGAAGGTTGCCCTAGTATGTTGATAAGAAGAAAAATATGCAAACATAATGGAAACATTATCAACCACATATTCATCTTCAACATCCTCATACTCATTGACCTCATTGTCAACATCATAATCATTTTCTGCACAATGAGAATTAGTATCAGAATCATTCACCACTATTCATTTGTATATGCTTTGAATTGGAATTGTATAAGTAAATCTAGAAATGCTTGAAAATCAATTAAGATAAGATACATACCTCATTATGGAATAGATTTAGAAATACCTATTTTCTAAAGCCTATGTGGAGTTTCGAAAGATTTTGCAACTAGATTCGGGACCAGAAAGCTGTAATAGAGAAAACCCAAAAAACTTTTGTCTTTCTCGCAGCAGGTAGTCTTCGACCCTGATAAAAGGTCAAAGACTACCTTGATATTTTGAAGGTCAACTTTGACTTTGTTCGCAGATCTCAAAAGTTCACCGAAAAGGGTACTCAGATCTGTCCTCCAATTCTCAAAACAATGACTGTAGATATCTAAAAAATGGTGTTTTGGGGGTGCTATATAGGGTTTTTCCTTAGTCAAACCCCCATTTTGGTGATCTCCACCTCCATAAATAGTCAATTGAAATGGAATGTGTGTGTGTATAGAAAGTGTAATGCCAAGATCTAATCCTCTAGATTAAAACCCTAGCATGAATATGTATGAGGAAACAATGCATAGATTTGAATGAGATAGGAAAGCATACCAAGTCCCCAAGGCTAAAGTACACCTGCCAAACTCATAATCCATGATTGCTACCCCATGATTGTATCTTTGAATGCTTGAATGTTAGCAATGGTGGATCAAGGAAGAAAGGATCTCTCTTGCTCCAAATAGATGTTCACAATGGTGTACTCATAAAGATGCTTGATATCAACAATAGCTTGATCTTCTACATCATCCTCTTACAATCTTGCATCCTCACTTCACCATCTCTTCCTTGCTTGAATCTCCTTTTAATATGATTTCTTCTTGTGCAATTGCTTGGTGAAAATGAATGCAAATGAGAGTCTTTATATAGAGGTTTCAAGGTGAGGCTCCTAGAGCAATGTGAGGACCCATAATTCAAATTTCACCTCAAATTATGATCCAATCACAATAACCAAATAAGGAGGGAAAATAATTAAATGAATTTTGAATCAAAACCTTCTTGCACTCGGATCTGAAGGCCCGACATTGATTTCGGGTCCTGCTGGGACCAATTTGAAAAGGGGAACCAAATCCTAAAGGAGGTAAAAGAAAACCTCATCTTTGACCTAGGTCAGGGATGACCTCAACCCTTACCTAGGTCAAGGATGACCTCATCCTTGACCCAAGGGTCTAGATCCTGTCATAATTTGAAACAGAAGGTCCCGGGGATGCCCATAGACCTAGAAATGATGTCAAAATGGGACAGAGTGCCAGGGAGAGGCAAAAAATCCTATGATGATCATGATGAAGGCTAGGAGGACCTATTTATAAATCCTACCTAGAAAATAGAGCCATGGAAGAAGGAAATTAAGGAGAATCCTAGGGATCCTAACCCTAATTTCACCTAGAATAAAGAAATCAAGTGTAGAATGCATCCTAAATGCAAGTCTATCATGATGAATGTACTAAAAGAGGGTGCTAAACCTATCAAGATGGAAGTTCTTCCATTCTAATATGATACATTTAGCCCCCACTTTAGCTTAGATATGACACTATGTGAATATGCAAGCTAAAGTAAGAAAACATTATAGTAAATAAAAAGGATATAGCCAAGTCCTCGAAGTAAAGATCCATTTACAGATTTGAAATGATGAAGAAAGATGTTGAGGAGAGAGGAACTTCAAGCAATGCACATGGAGCTTCTGAGACATAGCTTGGCTACCGGATGGTCACTTCCTAAGGTGAGTTTGTTGTTGTATGATTTTGTACTTTCCAAATTCCTATTTTTTGTAGGCAAGGTTGACTTTATCCCTTCTAGGTCAACCCTAACCCATCTATGTCAACTTTGACCCAACAAAGTCAACATTGAATGGAAGGTTTTTACCTATTTTGGGATGAGGTCGACTATGACCCAACAAGGTCATCCCTGAGCTAGGAAAGTTGAATTTGACCGAGTAAGGTCATTCTTGACCTAATTGAGGTCGACTTGACCTAGTTCAGTTAGATTTGTAGATTTGATGATGTAGATGGCTGATATGATGTCTGTTTGTGCTTGCAAGACTTGGTTCATATCCGAGAGCATCCCTTTGGAGAGTTGCTAGTCATGGTTAGAGAGAGATTGTCCAAGCTTGAGGATGAGGAGATGCAATTACTGAGAGATGTGGGACTATATTGGGTATCAGTCCTTCCATAGATCAGACTACACTAAGCCATGCTATCAACTTTGATAGAGAGGTGGGATGAGGATACATGCTCCTTCCATCTTCCCTCTGGCAAGATCATAGTGACATTAGAGGATGTCTACGGGATCATGCGGTTTCCAGTCTGAGGTGAGACCATCAGAGCTAGAGGACAATGTGCTTGTGAGGAGATTCATGTAGATGTAGATTATTGTATAGGATAGGTTCCATAGATGTGGACTTGATCAGATCAGGTCCTATTATCATCCATACTATCAGGCCCTACACCTTTAGTACAGAGGGTGATGCTTTTCATAGTATCCTTGGTTGTGTTACCCAATGCAAAGGGTACCATATTTTGTACACCTCTTACACATCTCATATAGAGGATGGAGAGAGAGAGGACTGTGTTCTCATGGGGTTGCAACATGTTAGCCTAGCTATACCATGAGCTAGGTCAGCTAGTGAGGTATCAGAGGGAGAGTCTTTTGATATGCACGCTCTTGCAGATTTGGTTGTTTGAGAATTTCGCATGTACACATCCATAAGGAGTTTTGGTGATGCTAGATAAGAGTACACTGAGAGTCTTCATGTATCCTTTGAGAGATGATTGGAAGTTTGGAGATATCCTCTATTGGAGGGTACATGTAGACCACATTTTGAGCACCGATGTGATATGGAGACCCTACTGCCAGATGATAGAGTGGCCTGATACACAATTCTAGATAAGACATTCACAATGGTGTAAGCTACTAGAGGGTCATTAGAATCATATAGTGATGCCATACTATTATGATCAGGTGATGAGGTAGTTCATCTTATTTTAGGTAGTCCCTAGAGTAGTACCTCACTATGTGCATCCGACGAGGTACTATTAGAGACCCAATGCTATGTGCTGACCATCGATAGCAGACATAGAGGATAGTGATGTAGATGAGATAGAGGACATAGATTTACCATCAGATGTGACCTATTCGAGCATGAGATGGGATTACATCAGGTACTGGAGTCTACAGGGGATCCATCCCATATTCCTTGAGGATTATCCCATAGGTGATCTATTTTTTACAGAGAGGACACACCAGGATAGTGGTACCATAGAGGAGGATGAGGATCTTAGAGATGAGGATGATCACATCTCTGAAGGAGATCCCATGGAGGAGGAGAGAGCAGAGAGAGTAGAGGAGAGAGTAGAGGACATGCCCCCAGCTGGTAATACTAGTGCAGATATACCCATTACTCATGCATCACCGTTGAGATCATGATGGCCCCCACAGCCCCACACAAAGACATCACCATTAAGACCTAGATATAGCGAGTGTGGAGAGAGTAGTCACTCCATGCCCCCACCATCTAGACACTTTAGTGATGTCTAGGAGGGAGACTCTGGTATGAAATATGAAATTTGATTGAATATGTGATTTGATTTGAGATAGAAAGACACTAGACTGATAAATGTTTTCATTCTATAGCTAGCATAGTGGAGTGGAGGAGCTTTGTATCTGAGATTCTCAAGGATACAATTATATCCTACCGACTACCAGCCGACAAGCGAGATTCTTCCATTGGTCATAGAGATCCTAGCAGGCATGCCGACATCTTTGCATGCATCTAGCGAGAGCTGAGATTGTGCAGAGAAAGGGAGGAGAAGTTGATAGCTAAGCTACAGAGTGCCTAAGAGAATCCATAGGGTATGAGCATATCGAGGACCCACACACAAACACACAAATCTTCATCTTCCTATCATGGGGCAAAGAGATCTGGAAGCCATCGACCATCAGAGTGTAGTGATAGATAGGGCCGTTGGCCACATATGTATCAGAACTTTGAAAAAATCTTTTTGATGAATGAAAAAATTTCTCTACTGATTAGTTCTATGTTTGATTACTATGCTTTCATCAATATAAAACTTAATAGAAAGAAAGAAAGTGCTTAAATATATTCAATATGTAATTTTGCTAGAACTACACAACCTATAAAATAAAATTTATAAGGAATACATAAATGTACAAGGAAAGAATGAATGAAATTAAGGATAATAACATTTGAGATGCATAATATTAATGGGTTCCTTAAAAGAAACACCATCCATATCAGCAAGTTTATAAGCACCCAAACCAAAGTCTTCAATAATAACAAAAGGTCCAAGCCAATTAGGGCTAAATTTTCCTTTTTCACCTAGTAAAGCATTCACATTTCGTTGATTCTCATAAAGGACTAAATCACCAACCACAAATTTTCATTCAATTACCTTATGATTGTATTATTTCTGAAGATATTTATGATAAGCTTTTATATGTTCTAATGCATTTATTCATTGTTCATCCAACATTTCTAGCTCTTGTAAGAGTTGTTCATGAAAAGTATCATTATCAATTATCCCATGAAATGAAACATGTAGAGAAGGTATTTCTAGTTCCAAAGGCATAATAGCATCAATACCATAGACAAGGTTGTAAGGAGAAGTACCTGAGGAAGTACGAACACTAGTCCTATAATCCCATAAAGCATAAGTCAATTAAGTATGCCAATCTTTCACATGCTTACTAACTATTTTTCTCAAAAAAAATTCAATGATTTTATTTGATGCTTCAGCTTGTCCATTAGATTGAGGATAATAAGGAATTGAAAATCTATGTTGAATCCTATATTTCTCCAAGAATTTTGTGACTTGTTTGTTTTTAAAAGAGGTTCCATTATCTAAAATTATCGTCGAAGGAATACCAAATCTTGTTATGATATTATTAAGGATGAAATCACAAATAACATCCACTATTGTTGAACGAAGAGGGACAAGTTTGACCCACTTCATGAAGTAATCCATAGCAGTGAGAATGTAAGTATGTCCTTGAGAAGAAGCCGGTGAGATTTTTCCAATAAGATCAAAACCCCAAACACTAAAAGGCCATGGAGAAACTTGATTACGAAGCTCACGAGCAGGAGCATGAATCAATTACTATGTTGTTGACATTGAGGACATTTCTTTAAAAACATGAAAGAATCTTGTTCCATTGTTTTCCAATAATATTCCATTCTAAGCAATTTATTAACTAGGGATTTTCCACCAAAATGTCCCCCACAAGAACTAGAATGAGCTTCTTCCAAAGCTACAGGGATTTCAGTTCTATTGAGACATCTTAATAACAATCCTTCATAAGAGCGTTTGTAAAGTGTATCTACTAAAATGATGTAACACGCTGTAAGCTTCCTAATACGTTTACGCGTGTTCCTTGTTGTTGATTCAGGAAAAGTACCATCCTTCAAAAAATGAAAAATATGTGAATACCATTCATCCAAATGAAAATTGGAACAATCAGAGATAATCTTGTTAGAAATTGCTGGGCTTTTAAGAGTTTGTATAGTAAATTGAATGTTTTCAGCATTATTCTCGAGACAAACCAAAGAGGCTGTGCTTTCCATGGCATCTGCATGTTGATTATCCTTCCTAGGTAAATTTTGAATCATATAAGAGGAGAATTGTGAAAGCACATTAAGAGCTAAATCTCTATATTGTGTCATTTTATCATTCTTAGTTTGATATCCTCCTTTAATATGTTCAACAATCAGTTGTGAATCTCAATGTATTTGTAAATGTTTAATATTAAGGGATGAAGTTGCTCAAAGTCTAGCTATAAGAGCTTCATACTCTGCAATATTATTAGTATAGGGAAAGGTTAATTTGTATGATAATGGGATAGGTTTTTTCATTGGGGGAATCAAGATAATACCCACACCAGAACCTGTCTTACACTTAGACCCATCAAAATATAATTCCCAAATATCATACTGTTGAATAGCTAGAATATTATCATCAGGAAATTCTATTGAAGTAGAACATGTATCTGAGTGAGGACAAGGAGATTCAGCTAAATAATTTTTTAACGCTTGTCCCTTAATAGCCTTTTGAGAAATAAAATTAATATCAAACTTTGTAAGCAACATCACCCACTTTGCCAACTAGCCAGAGAGATCAATTTGTGAGAAAAGATGTTTCAAAGGATCAAATTTAACAATCACATTAACTTCAACATTTATAAGATAATGCCTAAGTTTTTGGCATGCATAAACTACAGCTAGACATTGTCTTTCAAAATTTGTATATCTTGTTTCATAATCAAGTAAAGTCTGATTAATGTAATACATAGGTCTTTCCTTACAATCATCATCATTTTGAGCTAACAACACACTCACAGCCCTCAGAGTCACTAAAGTGTATAAATGGAATGGTTTATCAAAATTAGCAAGTTGCAAGATAGGAGGATTCGCAAGATACTCCTTAAATTGCTCAAAAGTTTATTTACACTCATCATTCCAAGAGAAAGTGGTATCCTTTCTAAGAAAGGAAGTAAAAGGGATAGTTCGATCCGCTAAATTAGAAATAAAGTGACAAATAGTTTGTATTTTTCCTTGTAAACTCTGTAACTAAGTGTATGCACCCTAAAATGGTTGCCTAGACTTTGGGCCCCCATTCAACAATTTATCAAATCCCTGAATCAATATTTTCAAAAATCAACATTTTTCAAATATCAATTTCCTTGATCAAATCCTATTTTATAATTTTTGATTATTTGCCTTGGGCTAACCATTTTATCCTAAGTCTTTATTTATTTAAAATGAATATTTCCTCCCCTTTTAATAAATAAAAATCCCCCACCTTTTCCTCTTATCCTAAGTTGCACAAATAAAGCATTATTCCTATTTTATAAAAAGGGAAAAAGCACTTTTTGTCTCATATGGACACAAAAGTCAACTCTTATTTTCTCATTGGAGGATATTTGTGCACATGGATTGCTCCTCTTTGATGCTCCACCATTGATTAAGTCTTTTTCCTCTTAATCTCCATGGTCCATTTATCCTCATTTCCTATAAAAGAAGAGCTCTCTTCCTCATTCTAGGTCATTCATTTTTATGCTAATGTTATGCTATAGGTTTTCTAGGTCACTTTGGAGCTTTTGAAGATTTGGAGCATTCTTGGATCTCATATTTACATGCTTTCATAGCTTTCACTCTTGCATAGTAGTTTCATTATCATGGCATTCATAGTTTAGATTTCCTTCATGCTATAGATTAATCTCACATAGTCTAAATAGGAAGGATTTGTAACACTTGTTCTTTCCTTTCATAGATTAGTTGCATTGTTCTTTCATTTCTATAGACTAGCTTGCATCCTCCACTTTCATAGATTAGCTTGCATTGCATTGCATTTCATTTGATTCTTGGAGATATTGGCATTCTTTCCCTTGTCTTCACTTGAATCTCTCATTGTGTGGTTGACTAGCAAGGTCATAAGTTTATTAGCTCTAGCTGAGAGCAATTTTACAATCTTGCAACTCCATACATAGAGAGCTCTAGGTCGCTATTGAAGGTTTCCCTTCCATGGATTTCCTTTGATGTAATGACTTAGAGAAGTGCACTATTTTGTGTGTACACTAAGAAATATTCTTAGGAGGAGGCATATTAACAATAGCTTCAATCTTTTCAGTATCTACTTCTATGCCTCGCTTAGAGATTATAAATCTTAATAATTTACCATAATCAAATCCAAAGACACATTTTTTAGGATTCAATCTCATGTTGTAACTTCTAATCCTTTCAAATATCTATCGTAAAATAGTAACATGATCTTCTCTTTGTACGGATTTTGCTAAGATATCATCCACATAATCTTCGAGGATCTTATGAATGTAATCATGAAAAATCAAAGTCATAGCTCATTGATAAGTTGCTCCTGCATTTTTTAACCCAAAAGGCATCATGACCCAACAAAAGGTTCCCCAAGGTGTTATAAATGTAGTCTTAAATTGATCTTTAGGAGGGATAAATATTTGATTATATCTCGAAAAACCATCCATAAAACATAACAAGGCATGATCCGCTATTGAATCCACAATCATATTGATGTTAGGTAATGGGAAATCATCTTTCAAGGATGCCTTATTTAAATCTCTAAAATTAGTACACATCCTTATCTTATTTTCTCCTTTTGAAATAGGCACAATATTTGAAATCCAATCTAAGTAATTAATAGAACAGATAAATCCAGAATCTAATAGTTTTTCAATGTCACCTTTGACTAATAAAGAAATTCATGGATTCATCTTTCAAATTTTCTATTTCACAGGTTTCATATTTGGTTTTAAAACAATGTTATGAGTAACAATCTTAGAATCAACACATGACATATCTGAATATGTCCAAGCAAAGATGTCCTTAAATTCAAGAAAAAGGGAAACAAACTGATCATGTTCATTCTGATTTAAACATTTCCAAATCTTTATCATCCTTTCAGAGTTGTTTTCATCCATTTGAATATCAATAGTTTCAGTTATTAACAAATTACTTCGTATTAGAGGATCCATCGGTAAAGGGAGAGTATCTTGTTTATCATGTTCTCCAAAATAAGCATCGGTATTTAAACAATAAGGTTTTCCTCATTTGTGATGAAACTTAGGTAAATAGTCATAAACCCCTGAAAATTCCATTAAGGCTTCATCTCCAAAAAAATATCCAAAGAAGGTTCTTGATTAAGGTCAATAAGTAGTGGGTTAACCAACTTCAACTGTCCACCGCAAATATGATTAATATTAAGAGGAAAATTCGATGGTTGTCTATAAGGATTAAATCCTAATCCATATGTATGATCATAAACTTCATTATCCAAAGGAACTTGTATACCTTGTTCGTATTTACCACATCCTTTCCCATTAAATCCCAATTTCTTAAGAAAATGATAACCGAGACCATATCGATCAGTCATATCAGAAGGAGTCCAAGGAGTGGCATATGTCACAATATCATAACAATCAGGCTTTATAGTTTCAATTGTTTCATTAATAGAAGCGGCAACAAAATTTCCTTTTTAGTTCCTCAAAAAGCGGAGAAGGAGGAAAATATTTTTTCTCAAATTCATTTTGTTGCTTCATGAATTCCAAATCAGAGACCTTATATTCTCCAATAAAAGTAGGATTAAAATCTAATGTCCCCCAATCATCCTTAGGTAAAGAAGGAGATGGAGCTTCCTGTTGTTGAATCTCAGGTTGTTTTATCTCAAATTGTTGTATCTTTGGTTGTTTTACAATCTCTTTACTAGGTTGAAGAGGCTCAAAGATTTTGGCATATTCTAAATTGAAGCAATGATTCGGCGCATCATCCACCTGCAATGTATACATTAATTTGTTATACATGAACCTAACCTTGTGATGAAGAGTAGAAGGAACTACATGCATAGTATATAACCATGGTCTTCCTAAAAGAAGGTTATAATTGAGAGGTCCAGGCATAACATGAATAGGAGTATTTAGAATAACTAGACCAACTTTAACAGGTAAGGTAATAATGCCCAAAGTTCTCTTCGCAATATTGTCAAATCCATGTATAGGAACATTATCAGGTTGGATAGTAGTGAGATAAGCCTTAATTGCCTTGAGTATATCCATGATACAAACATTAAGCCCAGATCCATTATCAATTAAGGTTCTTTGAATGATACTCTGGTTAATAGAGACAACAACCATAAGAGTTGTTGGAGATTTGCCAGTAGGCCAGTACTGACTGTATGTTTGTCATTGATGCCAATATATGGAAAGTAACATGCGTGGAAGTATTACGTAGTTAGATTTTAGTATATGTAGCATGGACATGATATCAACATAATATCATGGGCGTAGAGGTTAACTGTTAGCACAGACAGTTATATAGTAGCTTGTGTTAGCAGTGTTCCTAACAGAGTAACAGGTAGTGTTCTGTGTATAGTTGTCCGTACAATTATCATGGAGCCTTGCACGCTTGGATATATGTTGAAGACATGTTAGTGATGTTTTAATTATGGATGCATAGTCTGATATTTAGTAGAAGTGAAGATATGTAGTCACTATTCACCAATTGCAATTTCTTGTGTTTGTTCAGAAGAGCCGACAGAGATTTTATTGGTTCTGGAGTCGTGCATATCTTTTGGGTATGTGCCATTGGATTTAATCTTAGAGAAGAGTTATTGATGTTTGGTTAAGAGCACATGAAGTAATTTAGCTTGAGAAGAAAGATCCAGTTATTTTGGTAGAGCTGACAGTGTGTAGCATACATCTACAATTATCTTATTGGACAGGTCCCAGAATGTGTTGCAGCTTAGTAGAGCTGACTGAATTATGATTGGAGTGCGTTATGATTTCTCTAATATGATTTCAAGGCGGTTCTAATAGGCTAACTTGATTATATCATTTAGAGGAAAGATATTTATAGGCAGTCATTTGTGATTTCTTAAGTGTGGTTCATAATTTGATTAAGCAAAGCAGAGCAGAGTGTGTGTGCGAAGTGTTGAACCATCAGAGGAAGGTCTATGTGACCAACTAAAGTGTTAGTGCTATTCATTGGAACTAATCCAGATAGCAGGTCTAAGCACAGTTCACCAAGATCCAGATATAGTGTGTATCTGTTATTTAGAAGGTTGTAGCATTCACCCCTTTGAGAAATGAGCTCTCAGACATTGCATCCTCTCCCCTAACAAGGACTATTGTAAAAGACTCCTAATAGGGTTTGACCCTTGACCAAGTCTATTGTACTAAATATATTATAAAGAAACTTCTAACAGGGTTAAGGATCTTCTAACAAGGATTAGAATACACTAGTACAAAAAATCAGTGGGTGTCAATTTCCACCAAGGTTTTTACCTATTTGGGTTTCCCCGTAACCAAAATATTGGTGTTGTGTTCATGTGTTCTTTCATTATGTTTATGCTTAATGTTTAAGTATACTT
Source organism: Chamaecyparis obtusa (assembly GCA_027943335.1). NCBI lineage: Eukaryota > Viridiplantae > Streptophyta > Pinopsida > Cupressales > Cupressaceae > Chamaecyparis > Chamaecyparis obtusa. Next base: position 787,880 of record BSBK01002528.1, read on the forward strand.
AATTGGATAAAGAATTGAAACTTGTAGATAATTGATTCACCCCCTCCCCCCCCCCCCTCTCAGTTATCTCTTGGGACTATTCCTAACAATTGGTATTAGAGCCAAGTTCCTCGGAGAGAAATTTTAATAGCTTGAGGTTGATCAAATGGCATACTTAAGAAAAGAAATTCCTAAGTTTGATGGAGAGAATTATCTTGATTGGAAGAACAAGATGGTGACCCATTTGCAGTGCATTGCTTTTGAAGTTTTTGATGTAACTATCAAAGCAGCCAAGATTCCTACCTTAGAAAACCTTGCAAAGGATGATGCTACTAAAAGGAAAAAGGAATTGTTTCATCAGAATGCTATAGCTAAAGAAGCCCTTATCAACATCCTATCTGATAGTGGTTTTTCAGAGATAAAGAAGGTAGATACAACCCACAAAATATGGAAGTACCTAGAAGACATATTTGAAGGAGACAAACAAGAAAAGGATGTGCACAGAAAGAAATGGAAGAAAAGATTCAATGCATTAGAGATGTTTCCTGAAGAAAATATCAGAGCTTACAATCAAAGGTTAAATGAAGCAGTTGCTGGAATCAAAAACAATGGTGGAGAGATTTCAGAGGAGGACATTATGGACAAGTTAATGACCACTCTCACTCCAAAATATGAAAGCAAGATCAACATCCTTGATGAGACCATGTAGCTTACATCAAATTTCAAGAGAGAGACCTTGATCAACAAAATCTCAGCTTTTGAGATTTCAAGACTGAAGACAGAACCAAAGAGTGACATAGCCTTCAAAGCAACAATCCATGGTAAGAAATCTGTAAACACTTCTGGTAATTTTGATGATGATGATGAAGAGAAAACACTAGATGATTTCATTGCTATGATTTCCAAAAGACCAAAGAAAGAAAAAGGAAAATATGAAGGTCAATTACCATTTAAGTGCTTTTCATGTAATAAGATTGGTCACTTTGCATCTAAGTGTCCTACTAGAGCTAGAAAGTTCAAAAATGATTACAAGCCTAAGTACTCTAAGGAATGCTACTACGTTGGAGATGGAGTTTTAGATGATGAATCAGGTGAAGAATAAATTGGATTCATTTCTATTATAGATAAAATGAATAATAAGACAAATCATAAAGATGAAAAAGAGGAACAAGAGCTAGCATTGATTTCCCAAGTTGATATAAGGACAGACTGGATTATAGACAGTGGCTGTTCACATCACATGATAGGTGATAAAGGTAGGTTTGTTCATCTAGACAAATACAATGGTGGCATGGTTATATTTGGAGACAACACTCCTAAACCCATAGTTGGTAGAGGAGCCATCACCTTGGATGGAAATAATAATACCGATGATGTTCTTTATGTTGATGGTTTGAAACATAACCTTCTCAGTGTTGGAAAGTTACTTGAAAAAGGCTATCAATTGGAGTTCAAAGATGACAAATGCATCATTAACAACAAGGATGGTGTTATGATTGCATCAGGCTCAAAGACTAAAGGTAATATTTTCCAACTCAATTCATAAGCAAGTTGATACTATATGTAGGGAATGTGTGATGGGAAAGCATGTGAGAAATTCATTCAGGAGCAAGCACAATTCAGTAGAGAATAAATTGGATCTGATTCATACTGACCTATGTGGTCCAACTCAAACAAGATCATACTATGGTGAAAGGCATTTCATTTTGGTTGTTGATGATTATACTAGGATGATGTGGGTTGCGTTGTTGAAAGATAAGTCAGAAGCATTTGAGAAGTTCAAAATTTTCAAAGCTAAGGTTGAGAATGAATCTGGACTAAAGATAAAATGTTTAAGATCAAATAGAGGAGGAGAATTCACCTCTGATAGATTCTATGAGTATTGTGAAGAACATGGCATAAAGAGATAGTTAAGTGCACCTAGAACCCCTTAGAAGAATGGAATTGTAGAAAGAAAAAATAGGATCATTCTTGATACAGTGCACATGATCATGATTGAAAGAAAAGTTGCACACACCTATTGGAGAGATGCGGTCAATATAGTAGTCTACACCATTAATAGAATTCAATTAAGACCTGACATTGAAAAAACACCTTATGAGTTATGGTTTGGTAATGTTCCCATAGTAAAATACTTCAGAATCTTTGGAAGCAAGTGCTACATCAAGAGGGATGAAGCAGTAGACAAGTTTGATGCAAGAAGTGATGGAGGTATTTTTCTTGGTTACTCTACTAAAAGTAAAGCTTATTGATGTTTCAATTTAAGATTGAAAAAGATCATTGAAAGTGCTCATGTTAAGATTGATGAAAAGTTTATGGTTTAAGAAAGATATCATGATTATTCACCCATGATTGAAGAAGAACCCAGATCCTCTACTAGTGAGACAGTTATTGAGGAAATGTTTGATAGTATTGATGTGCTATTCAATGACCCTGAGACAAGTGAAGAAGATACTCCTAAGGCTGATGAGTCAACATCACCTAAAGTTCCAAAGTATACATCTAGAAATCATTCTAAGAAAGACATCATTGGAGATCAAAGTGGCAAAGTCTTAACAAGATCACAAACAAAGAACTCACCTAGCAGTGAAGTGGTATGTTTACTATCTCAGATTGAACCTTTAAGTGTTGAAGATGCATGTAATGATTCAGATTGGCATGATGCTATGAAAGAAGAACTTGATCAAATTATTAAGAATGACACTTGGGAACTGGTCCCAAGACCTAGTGATAAAAATGTGATTGGAACAAAGTGGATATTCATAAACAAGATGAATGAAGATGTTACAGTAGGAAGAAACAAAGCAAGATTAGTATGTAAGGGGTATGTGCAAAGAGAAGGCTTTGACTACTCAGACAAATTTTCACCTATGAGAAGATTAGAAGCTATTAAATTATTTCTAGCTTATGCTACAGTTAAAAAATTCAAAGTATATCAGATGGATGTCAAGTCAGCATTCTTGAATGGAGATTTGAAAGAAGAAGTATACATTGAGCCGCTAGAAGGATTCACCTTATCAGACAAACCTGATATGATATGCAAATTGAAGAAGGCCCTCTATGGACTTAAGCAAGCCCCTAGAGCATGGTATGAGAGACTAGATGGATATCTAACAAAGATTGGATTTAAGAAAGGAGGAACATATTGTAATCTATTCATTAGAGAGACATCTGAAGGTCTACTACTTGTAGCTATATTTGTTGATGACATTATCTTTGGAGGTAATGATAAACTAAGTGCAAAATTTGCTAAAGAAATGAAGAATGAGTTTGAGATGAGTATGCTTGGTCCTATCAAATACTTTTTGGGACTAAATGTGAAGTAGACAAAAAAAAGAATTTTTATTAATCAATCCAAATATGTGAAAGAGACACTCAAGAAATTCAAGATGGATGATTGCAAGCCTGTAGGAACACCTATGATCACTAGATGCAAACTTACAAAAGAAGATGACTCACCAATAGTGGATACAACATTGTACAAGTCTATGATTGGTAAACTCATATATCTTACTCAAACTAGACCTAATATTTCCAATGCAGTTGGCATAGTTGGAAGATTTGCAGTAGAACCTAAGAAAATTCACCTCATGGTAGTAAAGAGAATATTCAGATACTTATAGGGCACTATAGATTATGTTCTATGGTATCCTAATTCAGAAAATGTTGAGTTTCATGTGTACACTAATGCAGATTGGGAAGGATGTGTTGATGACAGAAAGAGTACATCAGGTGGAGCCGTATTTCTTGGTGATAGACTTGTCACTTGGACAAGAAATAAACAAAATTGTATTTCTCAATCAATAGTAGAAGCGGAGTATGTTGCAATAGCCTTAAATTTTTCTACAATTGTTTGGATCAAGCAGATGATAAAGGATTTTTGAATTCAGATTGATTATCCTATTGTTATTCATTGTGATAACACTAGCACTATCAATATGTCGAAGAACCCTATGATGCATGCAAAAACAAAGCACATTGAGATCAAGTATCACTTCCTAAGAGAGAAAGTGACAGAGAAAGAAGTCATGTTGGACTATGTGAGTACTAAAGATCAGTTGGCAGATATATTTACAAAGCTCTTGCCTAAGGATACTTTTGAGTATCTTAGGGAGAAGTTGGGAGTAATTCCCTTCCCTGATTCTACTTAGAAGAAAGAAGGAAAGACATAAGTCCTCAGGGACTGATGGAAGGTTGACTACTCTACCTCAGGGGTAGTACCAGTGCTTAAAATAAATGGTGCCCTTTTCCATTGATGTCAAAGGGGGAGTAATATACAGAGTCATGAAAAATAGAAGTAAAAAGGAGGAGTAATTGTAGACATGGAAAATTGGCAAAGGCTTAATTCAATCAAAAGGTGCATCAAATCATCAAAATAGCATGAAAAATCAATAAATGGAACAAAGGCAATTCAAATCAAAGGAAAATTCAATTAAATGATTAAATGATTAAATGAAGCTTGAAAAGGGGAAAAACACTACGAAATTGATTAAATTCAATTAATGACATAGTTGTTGAAATGAAAAATCAAAATGAACATCTTATCCTTCATGGCTAAATTTAATTACTTTAATTAATTAATAAATCATAATTTCCCTCAACAAAGCAAATTGGAGACAAAATGGACACAAATCACTCACTTTTGTTGAAATGGTCCAGCCTTTTGAAACCATTTAAATGATTGTCCCCTCCATGTCCCCCCATTTATGGACAAAGCAAAGCCAATTGACCTTAGCCAAGCATAACCATGGTTATCTCACTCTACCCCCTACCCTTGGGAAAATCTTATAAGTAGAAGGCATTTAGAAGCATAAATGATCCACTCCATATCTTTGAATTGCAGCAAAGCTCTGGCAATTTGCATCCACATCACTCACTTATCATTTTTCATTGCTAATTAGCTTAAATTGCTTTGATCATAGTAGATTGTTCATCAAATAGAGCTAGAATTTGATAGAATAGATCTAAATTTTCATATCATATAGCTTAATTCTCATCTTTAGAGTGTCACTAGTGAGGATCATAGCTGAGAGCTTCATTTACCACTTTATTTTAGAGATCCATGAGATATTTAGATTAATTATGCATTATTTAGATTAGTTTTCTTTGAATAGTGTAATTGTCTTTTAAATCTTGTTATTTCATGAAGGTGTAAATCACTCACACACATTAATATACTAAGGGGGAGCAGTATTCAGTTATGACAGCAGTTTAGTTGAGGAAATGGAGAATATTGAAAAATATTGTAGTAGATGGAGGATTCATCTTTGGGGAGTTTTGATGAGGAAATGGAGAATGTTATAAAAGAAATGTTCATTTGGGTTGGTGGTGGTTTTTCATTCCACATGTTTCCATCAATGCCAAAGGGGGAGATTGTTGGAGATTTGCCAACAGGCCAGTACTGACTGTATGTTTGTCATTGATGACAACATATGGAAAGTAGCATGCGTGGAAGTCTTATGCAGTTAGCTTTCAGTATATGTAGCATGGACATGATATCAATATAATATCATGGGCGCAGAGGTTAACTAGTAGCACAGATAGTTATATAGCAGCTTGTGTCAGCAGTGTTCTTAACAGAGTAATAGGGAGTGTTCCGTGTATAGTTGTCCGTATAGTTATCATGGAGCCTTGCGTGATTGGATATTGTAATACCCCAAAAATGGGCTATAGGTTCATTAACCTCCTACATCGACATATCGAATGAAATTGACATCAAAGTCCTAACCTAAGGCACATCTAAACATCATCGAATCCTAATTGATTATCATAAATTCTGCATCGGGGAATATTCCTAGTAATATTCCTAAATCATCTTAATTATCTTTAATTTAATGATTATTTGGCGATAAACCCAATTTATCCTAAAGTTTGATTAATTGAATATTCTCCATATTTAATTAATTAAGTTTAATTCTACGACTTAATTGTTTAATTGAAGTTAATTCTATTTATTCTTAAATTGTATTATTTAATTTTGACAATAAATCCAAAATCCTATGAATAATTGATTAAATTCTTATTTAATTAATTAAAGCAAGTTGTCAATTTTTAATAATATTGTTTTTGAATAAAAGTTTGAAAAATAACTGATTAACCCATAAATCAATTGTTTTATTTTTCAAAATTAGTTAAGTTGGAAATAAATCACTTTATTATTAAATTAATTCATAAATAAAATATGCACAATCAAAAAATCAGACAACTATCAATTATCAATTAAAGCTAAACTCTATTTTGCGTTCAACTATGCTTTTGCATGTTTTTGTGAATTAAATTATCTTTATTTTCAGATAACTCAAAAATCAAGTTGAGTTTATTTGAGTGATTTATGGCTTTTATTCATGCACCTCCAAAGCCCTGGATTTCTATAAATTAAGGCTTCAGTTCATCTCAACATCTCATATTTTTGTATCCTCATGCTGTCAAATTGGAGACTGAAGAATCATCTTTGCGAATCCAAGCTATTGTGAGATCATTCTTGTTTTTGAGTATTGCATATCATTTAGAATTCATCTTAGATCAATTCATTGCATATCAATTTCATCTTAGATTCTAGATTTATATCAGTTTTCATCATATCATTCCATAGAAAATAAAAAAAATAGATTAATTGCATTCATATTTCATATTAGTTTTGCATTCAAATCCTTCATTTAGGTTTCGTCAAGGTCACTAATCTTGATTAAAATCTGAGAACATCATACTCACACCTATTAGAAGGTAGTAAATCACCTGGTTAGTTTAGTTTTCAATTCATTGCAACTTTCATTTTTGCTAACCTCTACTATTTTACTAAAGTGTTGTGTCTACAGATCAGGTACAAAATTCACACACACATTTTTGGCACCCACCATGGGGCCCTAAAATGGGTTTCCATTCTATTCTATCAAATTTCTATCATTTTTCTCTAACCCAGGACCACAAGGTTAATTTTTGTGAGTTTTGTTATAAATTTCTGGGTTTTTTTTCCAAAAATTTGATTGATGTTTTTATTGGTACATGCACATATGACATGATAAAGATCCAAAATTTATATTTTTGGAAAGGTATTTGAGTTATCTTTCATTTTCCATTGGTTTGGATTAATTTCATTTTTATTTGCAAAAGTTATGATCATTTTAGTGAAGACTGGTCTGAACCTGATTTTATGAAATCCGACTGATGTTTTTATTGGTACATGCACATATGACATGATACAGATCTAAAATTTATATTTATGCAAAGGTATTTGAGTTAGCTTTCATTTTCCATTATTTTGGATTAATTTTGTTTTTATTTGCAAAAGTTATTGTTGATTTAGTGTAGACTGGTCAGAATCTAATTTTTTATGACAACAGGTTTTTCGATTATCAAATGACATATTATATTTGACTAACTTGATTTTCTACCACATGGGGTTGACAAGTTGTGTTTATTTTTTTGATGGATTTTTATAACATTGGGTTTCATGTACAAGAATAGGTAAGTTTTTCATAACAGTGGTTTGCAGGTGCAGGTGCAGGTACATATTGTGGGTACAAAAGATAGAAGACAAATGCTCAAAAATTGCTAAAATAGGTAAAATCTACTAAGCGCATTGTGAGGAACTCAAGTATTCTATTACATCTAATAACACTTCATTTTGGGACATAAAACAAACTCTCTTGTGTCAAGCTTGAGTGCCTTTACATTTCATAATTCACACTTCAGTTTTGGGCTCTAAAACGAACATATATTTTCTTTTTGCATATCTGTTACACATAGTAATTAGGCCCTATGAACACTATTTGTGGTTCTTGAGAGAGTGGGTTTCCAGTGAAGCTCTTCTCAACAAGGGAACCCTTGTAGGTAGGGAGGATACTGAGGGAGTCTCACGTTCCACTAGATCTGTGTGTCTTCAACTTTTGATCGATGCATTCTCTCTTCAGAGAGGTTGATAGATCATAAGGGGTTGACATCATAGATCTTTGTGAGATAATCTTGGTCTTAGCATGTCGGATTAATCTATCTGCTTTGTTTGGGTTAAAAGTGAAAAGGCTAGGGAATTATGCTCTACTTCCTTTTTGGATAGTACTAGAAACCCAAATCCTTGAATTTGGAACCAGTCTCCATGTGGTATATTTTGTGAGTCACCTTTAGAGAGTGTTAACCGTAGTGGACATTCCCTTAATTGGTTCAACCACGTTGACAAAACCTCAAGCGGTAATAGCCATTTTCGCCGTGGTAGTGACAATCACTATATAAATGTCCTATTGGAAGAAATCTCCATAGGTCTGGTCTCTTGTTGGGCTATCAGATCTCCCTAGTAGATCCTGAAGATTAAGTTCTTGGACTATGTCAAAACCTCGGTGTGCTTGAATTGGAGTTCACCCTCTTGGATCATAAAAGTTGTAGAGTCAAACCATTACTAAAAACCCTAGTGAGGCCAAATTTTCATTTTCTAGGAATGTGTGTTATTGCAAAACTTTTTGGAACATACACAATTAGCACTTCTAAGGATTAGCACAAATAAGTCACTTGATTGTTCATGCGCAAGGTTGCTTTTTCCCTTGTTCATTGTTTTCAGACATGCTTGAAATCACTTGCTTGCTATTTTGCATGCTTGCTTATCTATTTGGTTATTGAAAATGAACAAATCTGTCACAATCCTCAAATCTGGACATTGAAATTTGCAAACAATCTGAAACTGAAAACCCAAAATTTGCAAAAATTGAAGTAAAACACCTTTCTGGAGTCAACAGTCATTTTGTAAAGTCAGAAAGTCATACGACTTTTGGCTATTGTCATTTCAGAACCCCCAGATTGTCGTATGGTATCAGGTATATTGTCATACGAGTTTTGCTACCAGTCATTTTCAAAAATCAATTTCCCTATCATCAACTATCGTACAAGCTTTTCAACTGTCATTTCATAGCATACCCACTATCGTACGAGTCCGTAGAGTGTCATTTGGGAAAATTTTGAAAAGTTGTCAAAAAATTGTCAGAATTGCCAGATACTTAGCTTTTTTAGCCTATTTCTAGAATATGTCAAAACAAATCACTGTGTCAGGAATAGAGCAGTAGCTACTGAGAATCCAATCATTTTCCTAAAGTGGCCTTTTGGATCTGATTCAGCCTTCTATTTAATCGATTTGAGCCCTTTTCATCTTGTGTCAAAACCTTGTCAGATCTATCAATCTTCTATCAAATCTTCAAAAATAGACTAAGTGTTGTGAACTCGTGTCCGCTATCTTTTGGGAAATCTACCCATACATCCAGGGCACAGTATCCTTCACCCACATCTAATCAAATCTTCAAACCAATCATAATCTTGACAAGGTTGCGTCATCTAATTTTATTGCATCAAATCATTCTTCAGTTGTCTTCATCCTATTCTCTTCGCTTCACCTAAGGTTAATGGTGGAAACCAAAGCTTCCTCACATAAGAAATTAGGAGAGATGTCTCAGACCTCACCTTTGACTAATATCTAGGGTCCAACTCTTAAGCAACTCATCAATTTTGGTCTTTACGAAGATGACAGTCTTGGCAACTTTCGATTGAAAACTAGTTACATACCTCCTCCATCAACCCACGGAGGTAATCAACAAACTCCTGCTTGATCTATCTCAGGGAGTCCTAGAACTCCTACCATGTCTCAAGCAGGGATGAATCACAGTTCTCAAGGAGCTCATTCCCAACATGGTGCAGATCAGGAACCCACACCTGAAGAAATTGCCTGATACCAAAATGATGATGAATTCAAGAAAATGATGAGGCATTTCTTGAAAGAAAATAAAGAAACATACTTTTTGGAGTTAGCTCATCAAGGAGCTAAGCTTCCTCCTAATTTTAATGTTGAAGATATCATCACACATGAGGAAGAAACTCTGATAATGGCCATGATGAAATAGATGCATGCTTTACAAGTCAAACTAAATAAACTTGAAAAAGAGAAGGAACCCAAGGAGTTCTCCATGGAGGCTCTATGTCCTTTTTCATTTGACAAAGACTTGTACATGCCACCATTTCCAAAAAGAGTGGAGATGCCAAAGTATGATAAATATGACAGACACTCTGATCCTCAAGATCATGTCAGAGAGTTCTGTACACAATCCATGGAGTTCATGCATGAACCGACCTATCTGATGTGCCTCTTTCCTAGATCTCTATGCGGAGCATCCATTCATTGGTTTTCTAGATTGCCTCCTACGATTAAAAATTTTGAGGAGTTGATTAAACTATTTTATCAACAATACTCCTACAATATTCAACACTTGGTCACCATGATCGATATCTGTAACCTCAAGCAATATCTAGGAGAACCATTCCTAACATTCCTCAAGAGGTGGCGAAAGAAGTTCTCTCTATATGCTAGACCAATTCCCAAAATGGAGAAACTTGAAATCTTTATCAATAACCTTGTCCTAGAGATCAACTACCCATTACAAATGCAAGATCATACATCTTTTGACAAAATGGTAGATAATGCAATCAAGATTGAGAAAGTACTTGTCAAGAAAGGAGATATCACGCTTCAAAAGGACAAATACAAATTTGGATCTTGTTCCAAAGATAAGAAAAAAAATTGGAACAAGAACAAAGGCATCATCACAAATGGCATTATTGACACTATCTGTGCCCCATCAAAGGCACTAGCCTACAACCTAACTCTTGGTTCCCAAGCCATTAAAGCTTCAAAACAAAAGTCATCTAAACCATTCCAAAAGAAGCCAGACTACAAATCTTGGGATAAAAAGTGAAAGTTCACTCCTCTTGGAGAATCTTTAGAATCATCTATGAGAACTCTACTGGCTGATAACATCATCTCTTTGCCAGCAATCCAACAATCTGATCTAGACCCTAATCCGCATTGGTGGAAAGAAAATGAATTCTATGATTTCCATCGAGGTAAAGGTAACAAAACTAATAACTGCTTACGGTTGAAACACACCATTCAAGATCTAATCGATAGTGGAGACATCATAGTTGACAATCCTAACAGCAATAATGATCATACAACATTTACAAAACCATTTCTGTAACATGGTCAAGGAGTTTCAACTTCTCAGCCTAATATGGGGGCAAAATTCTATTATGCCTACCCTGGAAATAATGCTGTCATCAATATGGTTGAACCATGTCTCTCTAAAAGTTGCAATGTCATTACAATTGTATGAAGAGAAAGAGATCATTCCTCAGCTAATGTAGTTACTCGATCACAAGCTTAGGCACATCTGAAAGGACAAATCCCAAATTCATCTAATGTCCCTAAGATACCCTTCAATCTTTCATCTGCTTCCAAACAGAAGGCTGCTTCCAAATCTTCTAATCCAAAGGATACAAGTCCTACATCTTATAGCATTATTCAAAAACTCTAGCACACTAATGCCAAAATCTCTATGTTTGAGTTGCTTCGAATATCCCTAGCTCATAGAGCCATACTAGACAAAGATTTGCTCGGTTCCAATGTTCCTGATGACCTTGATTTAGACAAGTTCTAGACTATGGTTGGACATCTTACATCTCCGCAATATATCTCCTTTTCAGAGGAAGATGAAAACTCCCTGAGTCACCCACATAATCAACCTTTTCATATAGAAGTCTTGATCCAAAATCGTAGAGTCAAATGTGTGTTGATAGATGGGGCGTTGGCCTAAACATTTGTTCTTACAGCTTGATCACGCAATTGGGATTTTCAGAATTGGCTATTGATCCTAGAAAGAAAATAACTATCAAAGCCTATGATGAACACGAAAGATCTTCTAAAGGCACCATTGTCTTACCTATCAGAGAAAGTCCAGTTATCAGAGATATTATATGTCAAGTTCTTGATCTACCTTTGGCTTACAACATTCTTCTAGGGAGACCATGGATACATGAAATACAAGCTATTCCTTCTACATACCATCAATGTTTGAAGTTTCCTAATGAAGGAGTAGAGGTTACTATCCCCACAGATCTTAATAAAACTTGTAATACATTGAAGGAAAGTGCTGATAAGCTTGTTCCCAATAACAAAGAATCTTCTACTAAACAACTAAATGTTGCTTCAACATCCAAAATGGAAGACATTGCTAAAGAGGTCAATATCAAAGAAAATGGGATGGGAGAATATATTATAGAGCTAGTCTTATCTTTGACATCTCTCCCTATCTCACCTAAGTCTTATGGACAATCTTTGAAATAGTCCAAGCCTGAACCTAAGGAACCTCTTGAAGCATATAAAAAGAATTTTGTGGCAGAACAAGTATCTAAGAAAGAGTTTGAAGAGGATGAAGTTGTGCTATCATGGCTATACAAAAATGAACCTAAATCCCACAATGTTCAAACTAGGGACTCTACAGCACCACAAATCCCTTCTAAGTCATACGGTCTAGGAAATAAATTGATAGCTAAGATGGGATATCCAAGTCAAGGACCTCTAGGAGTCAGAGGAAAAGGTCTTGTGGCACCTAGTTAACATATGGGTAGGGCAAATAATAATACTGTTGGCCTAGGCTTTAAGAAGAAACCCTATCACCTCAAGGGAAATTGTTCTCATGTCATAGAGAAGATCACACTAGACGAACCTCTTCTTAAGAAGGAGGAAGCTGAACCATCAGATAGTGATTCAGACAGCTCAGAACTCATCCCCTATGAAAAATTGCCTAAAGAGATCAAAGACCTTCTTGATGATAAAGATGATCCAATCAAAAGAATTAATGTAGTAGAAACACAAGAACCTACTATCAATCAAGAGATAGTTGCAACACAAGAACTAGCTAATCTCAAAAATAATTAAGAAGAGGAAGGTGGTAGTCATTCTGAGGTAGATTCATCCTGACTTTACTCATGTTCTTAGATTTCCTAGAGGCATAGATGAAGAATCTAATGACTATTAATGGGGAGTCATTCCAAAAGAAGATGAGCTTGTTATAGAGAAACATGTTGATGTTATTCACCAATATGCACCTGAACCCAACGTAAGTCTAGAGTGAAATGATGAACCTATCGAGTCTGATCCACCTATGGCTGAATTGGACTCCCAAAATGACATTGAGCCTATTCATGAATTGAATGTCTTAAGTTGTAATATCACCTTTGAACTTGAGCATCGGGTTAGGACCAATGATGACAGATTCATATTTGTAAACACTATCTCCCAATCTTTCCCCACTTTGACTATCCAATATCCAGAACTTATTGATCAAACCTCCACAAATCTGAGACATGGTATTTATACCTTCCCAAATGACTATGCCCTTGCTTGCTACCTCAATGCACTTGAGCCTATGAGTACTTCCATCAGTGAACTGAGCGTTAGCATGACTGAGTTAGACATCAAATATCTTAGTCAGAAAAATAAGAATAAAAAGAAAAATAAAAAGAGTTATGAGGGTAAAAACCACTTTGTGGTAGTCTCAGAACCTACAAAAGTAAAAATAAAAGATGTATCCGAAGGTGAAAACCTCTCCGAGGTGCCTAAGGATGAGATATTTGATGTCCTTTTGATTCATTTACAGGATAGATCTCCAGTTCTAATTGAGCCCACTCAATCTATCAATTTGGGTACAACAGAGGAACCACAATTGGTACATGTAGCACAATCTTTATCAGAAGAAGAGAAGAAAAAATTTACAACATTCCTAATAGAGAAGAAGATCAACTTTGCATGGAAATATTCAGATATGCTAGGATTGGATCCTAATCTTATAATGCATCATTTATCTATAGCTCCAAATGTCAAACCTGTTAAACAAAAGTTGAGAAAGATGCATCCTCATGTTGCACTCTTGGTAAAAGATGAATTAGAGAAGCTACTAAAATCTGGGTTCATCCATGTTATAGAATATGTTGAATGGATCTCTAATATTGTACCTATTTCTAAACTAGATGGTTCAATTAGAGTGTGCACAGACTTTAGAGATGTGAATAGAGCGTACCTTAAGGATGATTTTCCACTACCTAACATTGATATGATAGTGGACATGACTGCAGGTTTCAAGATGTATTCCTTAATGGATGGTTTCTTTGGATATAACCAAATAAAAATTGCTCCTAAGGATCAAGAGAAAACTACTTTCACATGTGCATGGGGTACCTTTTGTTGGAATGTCATGCCATTTGGGCTTAAAAATGCTGGTGCTACATATCAAAGAGCCATGACATCTATTTTTCATGACATGATGCATAGGACTATGGAGGATTATGTTGATGATACTTTGGCAAAATCTATGATTAGGGCTGCACATCTAGATGACTTGAGTAAGATACTAGACAGAATGGAGAAATTTAGTCTTAGACTAAATTCTAAGAAGTGTGCTTTTGCTGTCACTTCTGGAAATCTCTTAGGATACATAGTCTCAAAGAAGGGTATTGAAGTTGATCTAGTTAAAGTAAAGGCTATAATGGAAATGCAACCTCCAAAGAATATCAGTCAAATGAGGACATTGCAAGGAAGAGTTCAATCTATCAGAAGATTCATATCACAGCTAGTAGATATATCACAACCTTTTACAAAAACATTACATAAAGGTGTGACCTTTGCATGGAATGAAGAATGTGAGAACAACTTTAACCATATAAAGAAGTATCTATCAAATCCTCCTATCTTGATGCCTCCTATTCATGGGAAGCCTTTGATCTTATATGTCTCCACAACAGATACATCACTGGGGGCATTGCTAGCACAACATGATGAGAACAAAAAGGAAATAGCTATACACTATATTAGTAGGACATTGGTTGCATATGAGAAGAACTATTAAATGATTGAGAAGGCTTGTCTAGCTATGATCTTTGCATCACAGAAATTGAGACACTACATGTTAGCTCATACCACACATTTGGTAGCTAAAATTAATCCACTAAAGTACCTACTAAGCAAAGCTACCCTCATAGGTAGATTAGATAAATGGGTCATGCTCTTAAGTGAATTTGGCATTGAATATGTGGAAAGAAAAGCTATAAAAGGACAGGTTATTGCTGATCAATTAGCAAATGCACCTATGATTGATAATACACCAATGCAAATGGAATTTCCAGATTCCTCTATCATGACTCTTTCTTCTAGAGAATGGAAGTTATTCTTTGATGGCTCCTATACATAGAATGGATCTAGAGTAGGCATATTGTTCATAACTCCTCAAGGATACTTAATCCCAAAAGCATTCAAATTAAAGTTTCCTTGCACAAACAATATTGTAGAATATGAAGCCCTTTTGAATAGCATGAAACTAACAATTGAGTGGGGCGTGACAGAGCTACACATTCATGGAGACTCTCAACTTGTTATTGATCAAGTCAATGATGTGTACCAAACTAAAGATGAAAAGCTCATTCCTTACAAGAGAATGGTAGATGATCTTAACAAATATTTCATATCTATCACATTTGAGCAAATTCCTAGAATGGAGAACAAGGTTGTCGATGCAATGGCAACACTATCTACTTTATTACAGCAACCTGAACATGAGCTATGCTATGAGTTCCTAGTGGAAGCACTATCTTATCCTGCATATGACTCCCCTGAAACCTGCATGATTTGCACTATTGTAGGTCATGATTCATCCAAATACAAAAACCCATTTTCCTATCTCCAAGACCAAATCATTCCCAATACCTTCAACTGCCATGAAAAGAGATACCTTATTCATAATGCCTCCCGATATGTCATCATTGGTCACAATCTGTACAAATGAGGTTTAGATGGTACGCTAACTAGATGTTTAGAATGGGAAGAGCCTCAATGTGCATTAGAGGAAGTCCATGAAGGTATTTGTGGGTCACACTCAAATGGTTTAACACTAGCTCGAAAACTTATTAGGGTTGGGTACTATTGGCCTAAAATGGAGAAAGAGGCTATCAAATTTGCTAATAATTGTCAAAAGTGTCAAGTACATGGCAACCTAATTCATGCTCCAGGGAGAGATCTAATTCCCTTTACTACACAATGGCCTTTTCAACAATGGGCATTTGATCTTATAGGGTCCATACATCCTCATTCTTCTAATGGACATACCCATATAATCACAGCTATAGATTATTTTACAAAATGGGTAGAAGTGATCCCTTTGACACAAGAAATTGGAAAGAAAATAGCTATGTTCATATTGAACTATATCATATGCAGATATGGGATACCTCATTCCATAATCATAGATAACAGTGGATAATTCAAGAATAAAGACCTAGATGATCTATGTGCCAAATTCAAGATCACACAACATTGGTCTTCTATCTACTATCCTCAAGGGAATGGACAAGTAGAGGCTTCTAATAAGAATTTATTGAAAATCTTGCATGGTACAGTTAATAAAATAGGAAGAGACTGGCATCTCATGATCAATCCAACTCTCTAGGCCTACAGAACAAGTATCATAACACCTACTGGGGCTACACCATTCGCTTTAGTTTATGGGTCTGAAGTAGTACTACCTATTGAGGTTGAAATCCCATCACTAAGAATTAGAATGCATGGTCTAGTAACTGATGATGACTACAGAGTGTCTAGGTTGCAAGAACTTGAATTACTAGATGAGCGCAGACAAGCAGCATATGATCATCTCAGAGTATATCATAAGAGAATGTCTAGAGGTTACAACAAGAAAGTTAGACATAGAGAATTTCAGGTTGGTGATCTAGTCTTGAGAGAAAATCCCAAAAATCAATCACATCAAGAATGCAAGGGGAAGTTTGAACCCAATTGGCTGGGTCCCTTTGTTATCACTACTACTTTTGGCTCTGGTGCCTATCAACTCTCAATGACTGAAGGACAATAGCTCTGAGAACCAATCAACATTCTACATTTGAAGAAATTCTATGCCTAAGGCATTCAGTCTGTGAAAATGTCTTGAAAAAATTATAAAAATAAGAAAAAGTCCTAAAAAATGAACATCTTGGTGAAAACCTAGCAATAGGTGCCTTGATGATTCACAAAAAAAGTAAAAAAAAATCAAAAGTACAAAAAAAATTGAAAAAATGAAAAATACAAAAAAAATGAGAAAAAGAAAAAGTGCCTTGGTGAAAACCTAGAAACAGGCACCTTGGTAGCAAAAATAGAATCTCTACCAAGATGGAAAAACCCCGACAAATAGGCACCACTTCTTTCAAAATGCTCCATCTATCAGTGCAATCTTGCTCTTTCCTAGTTTTCAGTCTTGCTTTAGTTTGTACATATCTCCTGATTTGTTTATGCATTTCCAATTTTCAATAAGTCAGTTTGTACACCAATCAACTCAAGTGTCTATCTCCTATCAATGTTAAAACTTGGGGGCAATCAATGTCATATCCTATGCCCTCCAATGTAACTCAGATGAGTCATATCCAGTCTGAGTCCTTTGAAGCTTCATCCGAGTCAGTTAGTCAGTCTTGTCTCCAGAAAGGATTTTACATCTACAACAATACAATCAAACATCAAACTCAAACTGAAAACAATCTATGCTTTTACATGCTTTTATCTCCTTGTATGCTTACTGATTCACATTGAGATTTTTGCATATTGTGTCCCTTCAAGCTCTTCGATGATGTCCTTTATAGGATTTAGAGAGTGATGACTGGGGGCATAATCTTTTCTTTGTTTTCTTCTTGTATGTGAAAATCTAACAACTTTGAAAATTATGGATTGAAATGGTGTCCGACTGTAAGAGCCTCTATCTCAAATTGGATGGCCATGCATACCTCGACCATTGATACCCAAAAAATTCAAGGAAGTCTAATCTAACTATTGTCTTTTTGAGTGAGTTCTTTTTCCTACTGTGAAATGGGATCTTACCTAAGGATGTGAATGATAAAGGGTCACTATGGGTAATTCACATTGGATTTAGAATGATCTCTTGACTGTTTGATGTGTTTTAATGCAAGGTGTATTCAGGTCATCACAATGTTTATGTTTTGATGCTTATACAAATTGCTATATCAAAATGGACATGATATTTAGGTCATCCTGGTGTTTGTGCCTTGATGCTTATATCTAATCTGACATTCTGAAAACAAAATCAATATTCATATATCCATGGTTTCCTAATTAGTGGGTGTTGTATTGATTCCTACGCATACAAATTGATATTCATATGTCTATGGTTTTATTACTAGTGGGCATTGTATTGATAAATCCAGTTACCTAAAAATTCAATGATGAGAATGACCGACACATGATCAGTGACTAGGTCCTAAGTCTTAGGTTGCATTTCATTCTGCATGTCTCTTTGCATTTTGCATGTTTGCATGATCTCACAGTGGTTGGCTAAATGAACTTCAATGCTTAAACAATTCTCCACTTGTCTCTTCAAATCTAACAAGAGTTGAATCTCACACAAAGGTTCCTCCAACAAAATAGCAAGTAGAATCCTTTTTCGGGATCAAAATCAAAATCTGAGATCATTCATATTATTAACTACTTGTACAATCAACCTTCAATCATCACAAAAATCCAGTATTCAACTTAACTGATTATCTTACATCAAACTATCAAAATTTCAACTTGGTCAACTATGGTCAACTCATGGTCAAACCTAGTCAAACTTGGTCTTCAGGACCTCTCACGATGTAGAATGCATTCTTGAACGTGTTTAACCACTTCTCCAATCAATTAACATGCTTCTAAACTATCAACACTGACTTTTCTTGTCAGATTTCAATTTTAATCCCGAAGGGGGCATGGTATTGCACATCATTCAAAGTCTTGAAATCATATCTTTCCTTAGTAATCAAGACAACAACCACGTCTAGTTGTTGATTCATCAAAAGACCTCATCGCTTAGGGAAAATCAATCATCACTCGGGGCATATCAGATTCATCAAGATCCATATCAATCTAGTATTCTCCTAATCTTGTAAATTGTATCAGTTTTTGCAACTATCGGTTCAATTGTGTTATTTCCTTGGTTCTTCAGAAATTGAAGGGTTCAGATGTGATACCAATGTGATTCAATATAAGGACAATCAGGTCTGGAATTGGTCACTCACTTCTTGGCAATCATAAGGTTCAGAATCAGGTGTTTTGACACTTTTTTCGCAATCATCAGTTCATTACTGTTATAGTTAACATTATCTTTGGTCATTAAGGACCTATCATCTTCAAATATTTCAATCAGCTTCTATTTCATATCAATATCCATTTCAACATCAGTTTCAATATCATACACAGACTGTCTTTGAACCACTGTGCTTCACACAATAATTCAAAGAGGGGCAAAATGTAATACCCCAAAAATGGGCTAGAGGTTCATTAACCTCCTATATCGACATATCAAATGAAATCGACATCAAAGTCCTAACCTAAGGCACATCTGAACATCATCGAATCCTAATTGATTATCATAAATTTTGCATCAGGGATTATTCCTAGCAATATTCCTAAATCATCTTAATTATCTTTAATTTAATGATTATTTGGTGATAAATCCAATTTATCCTAAAGTTTGATTAATTGAATATTCTCAATATTTAATTAATTAAGTTTAATTCTGCCACTTAATTGTTTAATTGAAGTTAATTCTATTTATTCTTAAATTGTATTATTTAATTTTGACAATAAATCCAAAATCCTATGAATAATTGATTAAATTCTTATTTAATTAATTAAAGCAAGTTGTCAATTTTTAATAATATTGTTTTTAATAAAAGTTTGAAAAATAATTGATTAACCCATAAATCAATTGTTTTATTTTTCAAAATTAGTTAAGTTGGAAATAAATCACTTTATTATTAAATTAATTCATAAATAGAACATGCACAATCAGAAAAGCAGACAACTATCAATTATCAATTAAAGCTAAACTCTATTTTGAGTTCAACTATGCTTTTGCATGTTTTTGTGAATTAAATTATCTTTATTTTCAGATAACTCAAAAATCAAGTTGAGTTTATTTGAGTGATTTATGGCTTTTATTCATGCACCTCCAAAGCCCTGGATTTCTATAAATTAAGGCTTCAGCTCATCTCAACATCTCATATTTTTGCATCCTCACACTATCAAATTGGAGACTGAAGAATCATCTTTTTGAATCCAAGCTATTGTGAGATCATTCTTATTTTTGAGTATTGCATATCATTTAGAATTCATCTTAGATCAATTCATTGCATATCAATTTCATCTTAGATTCTAGATTCACATCAGTTTTCATCATATCATTGCATAGAAAATAAAAAAAATAGATTAATTGCATTCATATTTCATATCAGTTTTGCATTCAAATCCTTCATTTAGGTGTCGTCAAGGTCACTGATCTTGATTACAATCTGAGAACATCATACTCACACTTATTAGAAGGCAATAAATCGCCTGGTTAGTTTAGCTTTCAATTCATTACAGCTTTTATTTTTGCTAACCTCTAATGTTTTACTAAAGTGTTGTGTCTACAGATTAGGTACAAAATTCACACACACAGATATATGTTGAAGACATGTTAGTGATGTTTCAGTCATGGACACAGTCTGATATTCATTAGAAGTGAAGATATGCAGTCGCTATTCACCAGTTGCAGTTTCATGTGTTTGTTCAGAAGAGTCGAAAGAGATTTTATTGGTTCTGGAGTTGCGTCTATCTTTTGGGTATGTGCCCTTAGATTTAAGCTTAGAGAAGAGTTATTGATGTTTGGTTAAGAACGCATGAAGTAATTCATCTTGAGAAGAAAGATCCAGTTATTTTGGTAGAGCCAATAGTGTGTAGCGTGCGTCTATAATTATCTTATTAGACAGGTCCCAGAATGTGTTGCAGCTTAGTAGAGCTGACTGGATTATGATTGGAGTGTGTTATGATTTCTCCAATATGATTTAAAGGTGGTTCTAATAGGCTGACTTGATTATATAATTTAGAGGAAAGATATTTATAGGCAGTCATTTGTGATTGCTTAAGTGTGGTTCATGATTTGATTAAGCAGAGTAGAGAAAAGTGTGTGAAGTATTGAACCATCAGAGGAAGGTCTATGTGACCAAGTAAAGTGTTAGTGCTATTCATTGGAATTGATCTGGACAACAGGTCTAAGCACAATTCACCAAGATCTAGATATAGTGTGTATCTGTTATTCAAAATTTTATAGCCTTCACCCTTTGAGCAGTGAGCTCTTGGACAGTGCGTCCTCTCCCCTAATAGGGACTATTGTAAAAGACTCCTAATAGGGTCTGACCCTTGACCAAGTCTACTATACTAAATATATTGTAAAACAACTTCTAATAGGGTTAAGGATCTTCTAACAAGGATCATAATACACTAGTACAAAATATCAGTGGGTGTCAATTCCCACCGGAGTTTTTACCTATTTTGGTTTCCCCGTAACCAAAATATTGGTGTTGTGTTCATGTGTTATTCCATTGTGTTTATGCTTAATGTTTAAGTATACTTAATTGGATAAAGAATTGAAACTTGTAGATAACTGATTCACCCCCCCCCCCCTCTCAATTATCTCTTGGGACTATTCCTAATTAGAGCATCATATTGATTCTGCACCTCTAGGGAAGGTAAATAATTATCAAAAAACATAATAGGAGGTACAAAAGGCATAGTATGCATACAATCTAGAATATAATGAATTTTATCTTGATTAGGAGGCGAAGCAGGAAGAGTAGATAAAGATTTTTGCAATGCCTCATGATATGTCGAGGAAGTTTGAAGTAATTCCCATAAAGATATCTTAGTAGGAGTAGCATGTAATTGGTCAACTAAGTTGTACTCCTTACAGGTAGATGGAAACCTAGGTGCTTATGGAAGCATAGGTTGAGAAGGAGGTAAAGAAACTAGAACAGTAGGCTGAGGGTTATTCTGTGTGCGATAAGCATGTGAGACGGAATCAATGTTATCCAAGAAATCCAAAGGATCTCTAGGTTTACCCTTAATTGTTATACAAGGACATCCTTTTACCATCATCAAAGGTGTAGGATATATCATTTTAGGTTTATCAATGTTGCAAATAGTAGGACATGAAGGTAACTATGCACATACTCTATGGTAAAGGTCAATTGGAGAGGTTGTGGAGGAGAGTGAAATAGGAATAGGATCCATGGAGATCTTATCCGAACCATTTTCATCCTCATTACCATGTACCTCATAAGGGAATCTATCCTCTTGTACAATAAAAGCCTCATCAAAGTACTCAAAACAAGAATCATACATGTTGAATACAAAGAAGAACTAAAATCATGAAAATGTAAATATTTTTGTATTTTTAAAGAGATTTTGCAATTTTTTTGTATTTTTGAAATATAAATGCAAGAAATCTAATCTTATAAGCATGAAAGATTTAAATCTAACACCCAAAAGAAAGATTTGTCATAAATGGGTTTTCCAAAATGAACAATGGTAAAATGGAGCCTTAATAATGCACCCATCATTCACCACTATTCATTTGTATATATTTTGAATTGGAATTGCATAAGTAAATTTGGAAATGCTTGAAAATCAATTAAGATAAGATACATACCTCATTATGGAATAGATTTAGAAATACCTATTTCTGAAGCCCGTGCAGAGTTTCAGAAGATTCTACAACTAGATCCGAGACCAGAAAATTGTAATAGAGAAAACCCAAAAAACTTTTGTCTTTCTGGCAGTAGGTAGTCTTTGACCCCAATAAAAGGTCAAAGACTACCTCAAAATTTTGAAGGTTGACTTTGACTTTGTTTGCAGATCTTGAAAGTTCACCGAAAAGGGTACTCAGATCCGTCCTCCAATTCTCGAAACAATGACTGCAAATATCAAAAAAATGGTGTTTTGGGTGGCTATATAGGGTTTTGCCTTAGTCAAACCCCCTTTTTTGTGATCGCCACCTCCATGAATAGCCTATTAAAATGGAATGTGTGTGTGTATTGAAAGTGTAATGCCAAGATATAATCCTCTAGATTAAAACCCTAGCAGGAATATGTATGAGGACACAACACATAGATTTGAATGAGATAGCAAAGCATACCAAGCTCCCAAGGCTAAATTACTCCTAGAAAACTCATAATCCATAATTGCTACCCCATGATTCTATCTTTGAATGCTTGACTGTTGGCAATGGTGGATCAAGGAAGAAAGGATCTCTCTTGCTCCAAATAGATGTTCACAATGGTGTGCTCATAAAGATGCTTGATATCAACAATAGCTTGATATTCTATATCATCCTCTTGCAATCTTGCATCCTCACTTCACCATCTCTTGCTTGCATGAATCTCCTTGTAATGTGATTGCTTCTTGTGCAATTTCTTGGTGAAAATGAATGCAAATGAGAGTCTTTATATAGAGGTTTCAAGGTGAGGCTTCTAGAGAAATATGAGGACCCATAATTCAAATTTCACCTTGAATTATGATCTAACCAACTATGGAGGGAAAATAATTAAATGAATTTTGAATTAAAACCTTCCCGTACTCGGATCCGAAGGCCCAACATTGATTTCGGGGCCCACCGGGACCAATTTGGAAAAGGGGAACCAAATCCTAAAGGAGGTAAAAGATGACCTCATCTTTGACCTAGGTCAAGGATGACCTCAACCCTGACCTAGGTCAGGGACACCCTCGTCCTTGACCCAGGGGTCCAGATCTTGTCAGAATTTGAAATAGAAGGTCCTAGGGATGTCCGGAGACCTAGAAATAATGTCAAAATGGGACAGAGTGCCAAGGAGAGGCACAAAATCCTATGATGATCATGATGAAGGCCAAGAGTACCTATTTCTAAATCCTACCTAGAAAATAGAGCCATGGAAGAGGGAAATTAAGGAGAATCCTAGGGATCCTAACCCTAATTTCACCTAGAATGAAGAAATCAAGTGCAGAATGCATCCTAAATGCAAGTCTATCATGATGAATGTACTAAAAGAGGGTTCTAAACCTATTAAGATGGAAGTGCTTCCATTTTAAGATGATACACAACTGCCAACACTCAACATCATTCTCTACAATTTTCCTTTTGAGAGTAGGAATTTTGATGAGCAAATCCTCATAATCAGTTTCTTGGATGGTGTGATCACCAGAGACATCAATGCCTCAGTACCGATCTTCAGTTTTTACCCATAATAACAAATTTCATCAAAATATTCTATAAATGTTTCTCTCAATACATCCAAAGAAGGGATTGAACATAAAGGAAGGGATAAGAACCAATCCCTTGCATCTTCAGTAAGAGACTCCACTAATATCTTCATTGCAACATCTTTATGTTCAATCACAAAGTCACCAATTAAATTAGCAAGGTCATCTAAATGTTCTCCTACTAAACATGATCTGTCACCACTAAATTTTGGAAAATATTCCCTAATATCAGTAGGAAACTCATTAGGGGCATCCTCAATGCCATCAAAACAAAAGGGTTTGTATTCCTCCATAAGGAACGACCCACTATCGCTCATCCCTTCTTATTGGTATTGAAACAATTGATAGGGAAACATTTCTTACAACTAATTTTCATAAAAAATTATGCACATGAAAATCAAAATACTTGGAAATATTGTAGTGAAACTCAACCTCTTGACTAGGAAACAGGGCAGATCTAGAGCCTTCTTTGTAGCTCCATCGGGTTCTTTTCTTGTAGAGTCACCATCTCCTTGCAAAGGAAAATATTTTACTTATTTTTGTATTTCTTTCCAGCCAACACAAAACTTCATCAGTATTTTCAAACACTATTTATCAAAACTGCAAATTCTTCATATTTTCTTTCTAAGCGTGCACTGCTCAAATAGAGAACTCAGAGTCACCACTCACACTCAATGAGATGATATAATAATTTTTTTGAATCTGAATCTATACAATCAACCAGACTCTGGGATGATTTAACAAAGCAAGGAAACAACCATCTTCAACTTTATGTCCTTTATTCCTTCCCCATTAGAGTCACCAATTTGTTGTAATTTTTTCTTGCAACCTCCTTTCCTAGGTGGGAACTTGAGCACCAAATTATGGGACTGAGAACTTGGAACACAAACTCAACACCATCAGTAGAAAAGAGACAAGAAAAGGCCAAATTGACAAGGTACAAAGACCTTCTACACTTTGAGCTCCACATCACTCAAGTGGGTATACCTCTTCTACACACACATAACTTCTTATGACAAACAACGTGCATATAGATACATAACTATGGACTAGATTTCAGACCCCTTTAGGTAACTTGTACCTTAGTGACTATTGACCATATCTTGTGCAATATCCCTCTTGCATAGAGTAATCCTGAAAACTAGAAAATACTACCAACTCCCTTTATCAACATGAAAGGGAAAATGATTTCATTTAAGTTTTTGGGTGGAATGGATCTCTAAAATACCCCAAATCTCTCATAGACTAGTGCCTTATATAATGGGCAACAGAGTCAAATAAATCACAATAATAAAAAACTATGTATATAGAAGACAACACAATCTAACATGATAATGTCTTACATCAATCATGCACCATTGATCAAATTTTACTTAAGAATATGCTTGTGTACTCAGATATTCAATCACCTATTCAAAGAATTTAACCCTCCCCTTGGAAGAGACCCAGAAATAGACAATACATTAATCATCATCCATGGAAAGACATGATTAAGATACCCTTGATAAATCAACTCATACACATTTGAAGAAAACTCATAAAGCTTGGGTATTCCCTTGAAATAACTCTATTGTAAACTTACAATAGAAGGACTAAAACACCCTTGATGCTTTAACCCATAATATTTAAAAATAAAATGGAGACAATTTGATAATAGTATAACAGTGTTGAAATCTCATTCGTAAGATTGACTATTACAAGGAAAATTCTTATCTGAAACTAGAAAGGAAATAGGAATCACCATATACAAAAAGAAGAGGGCAATATTTACAGAAGGAACCACTCATGGAACTAGAACTGGAAAAGAAACTAGAACCCTTACTAAATGATCTTGGAAATCCTTATAAAGGATTGCAACAAGCTTATGATCACTTAGGTCAAATTTAGGTCATGCAACTACCACAACCACCAGACTCAACAAGAAGTGAAAGAACAAAAAAAGCCTAAAAACCCAGGAGAATTAGATCAAATCTAATGTACAATTATTTGGTTTTCATCATAATAGGCTAACTGCATTTACATATTCAATAGGCTTCTTATTGAAAACAAAATTTAATACCAGGACCATCTCAGAAAACTTGCATGTACAGGGCATGGAAACAACTGACATCTACCAGACCCTAGCTGCCCTTGTCAAAACATCAGTCCTTTGCATTAAACAAGCATGGCACTACCAGGAAAACAAATCAGATCAGATGACTACCTAATATCCTATTCATTAATTTTCACCTATAACCGTCCTGGAACAGAACAAAAGCTGATTTGGCATTTGTCATTTATGGCCAACTGAAACCTTGCAGAAAATCACTAGCAGAGTTTTAAATCTTTTAAAATACAATGGTTACCTCCATGTTTAAAACTTAGCCATCGATCACTCCTTTCCCAACACATTGTGTGGCTCTCAAAATTTGACAAAATAGTCAACTGAGCTTTGAAAATAACCAGCCACATCACCTCCTTGGCAACCAATCAAACATAGGCACATGGGGTCTATCTGGCATTGAGGACCCACCTAAACTATTTATTTGTCATCATTCTAAATCAGACGGCTGGCACAAACCCACAATCACTGTCTTTCAAGCATCTTTCCTTAGCGGTATGATGAGCATCTTAAGATCAGATT
Organism: Chamaecyparis obtusa; assembly: GCA_027943335.1. NCBI lineage: Eukaryota > Viridiplantae > Streptophyta > Pinopsida > Cupressales > Cupressaceae > Chamaecyparis > Chamaecyparis obtusa. The sequence continues at coordinate 814,429 of BSBK01002528.1, forward strand.
AGACTTGCAATGTCTTTACATTCCTTTTAAATGCAACAAGTCCTAACCCCACCATCTGGAGATCACGTGACTGAAGGCTTCTCATGATCTCTGAACTATTATCTTAACCAGGGTTAAATCTAGAGAGAGCGATCAAAGGCATTCTCATGATCGTTGAATGCTTGGCTTGACCCTGCCCCTAGTTTATCTTCGAGATTAAATGACAGCCCTCGATTTGATCCTCCATCTACAGTTGTCACATAATCTCTGAATGTTTCATGACTTGACTGTTTTATTACATGACCTAGAGACAACCACACACTTAACCACTCGCTAGATCACCAAATGCTAAGTCACTAACCATTGGAATCTGGAGACTTGGAGAAAACCACAAACTATCAAGTCCTTTACCTTATTCACCGAATCATTGGATGTTTCATTAAACCCAAACCTTGTCTTGAGATTAAGTGACAATTGTCGATAAATAACTACATCAACGGTCATTGTTGAATCACTAAATGCTCTAGGACTTAACCATGAAATTGTGAGATCTAGTGACAACACATTTCTTAATCACTCACTGGATCACTAGATGTCTAGCCTAACCACCGAGATTAGGAGATCAAGAGATAATAGTATTCGCTAGGTCGTTGAATAAAATGACTAACTTCCCGGGGCTTAGAGACTTGGAGAATAAAATAAAAAGACAAGAATGTGGAGAAAGGGAACTTAAGTCACCAGGAAAAGGTAACGAAGAAATAGAAAAGGGTAGGGTTTTTCTAGACTTAAACAAATTTGGAAACCCAATCAGCATGGATAAACCCTGTTTCTTCACAAACCTTGACAATTTCAAATTGTTGTATCTTGCTGGTATTTGCACCAAAAGATATGCGATTGTTCATACCCCAAACTATCATCCTCTAAGCTCGCAGGCCATAACACATCATATATTTTATTCTCTAATCAAAACTGTGTTGTAGTACATAGTAAAATAATTTTGCACTTAGCCAATTCATGGGATTTTTTTAGGATAAGACCATTTTCATTAGATTTTCACAATGATAGGAAAATGGGCTAACATGTTGTGATGTGTTTGTATTGTGATTTGTCACCCTAAAATGACCATGTAGGCTCTTGTTGTACTAAATTCTTGAAATGGATATCTGTAGTCATTTCTAGTTCTTGTGTTTGATACTGGATTTGGGACTACCTAATTGTATACCTGTGTTAGATCTATGTTAGATCTATGAGCCTAGGGTAGGTTACATAGATGTGTAGTAGGGGGTGGTTTTCAATAAGCGTTGGGGCCCACAAGTGGCTACCAGGATCACTTATTGTAAGTAATCTTAATCAAGTGATAACCTAATATTTATTAAGGGGTATTAAAATGAACTTAATAAGATGTGTTTCCTCACCCATGCTTGAGTGCTAGTATAGACTAAGATGGAGGATGAGATGATGATTTTCATCTTGAGAGATGTGTTTTGCATAGTTAATAGATTTTTCTGTATGAGAGGTCATTTATACTGTGTATGGTCACTTGAGTGTCAGGGTCCAGAGAGACTACCGGGACAAAACTTAAGGGTTAGACGTACATGATGACACCTTCCTATATATAGTCTAGTTATCCTACATGTGTCAATGCCTGTGGATTAGCGAGTCTTTCCTATCACTACCTTTTGTACACCTAGAGTTAGAGAGATTTTAGGATCCCCTTACTTAGTGGTTTTATCTTTCTTTAGTATTGGTTATCCGAGTGGGGTCTGTTGTTATCTTATCAACACGGTGGGGTAGACCTTTGTGGATCTACATGGATGAGTGGCAGTGATCCTTTACCATTTGAGATTCGACATCCTTGTTCCACTACTTGATGGTTCTTCTATAGTTGGATTCTTTATGATTCTTCATTGGTGGAGTGATTCTTATCTTCATTTATTGTAATCTTGTATTAGAGTATCGCATGTGATACCTAATTTGGATATTGTACTATTATTGTTAGAGTGATTACTACATACCCTGCGACATGTGCAGTGGTTGTGAGTTTATGTAGGATTCATGGTTGTCCATGAGGATTGTAATTATTGATGTATGATGAATTTATTATATCTATGATGTGGACTCTTTTGTTGTTATTATTTAGATGAGTTTTATTCTTATGTAATTCTACATCATGGGACCCTTGATTTTTGTTATCTATGTTGGTTTTTGTGTTAATGTGAGTAAATGGTTATTGCTTCTGCATTAATGTTTATCTTTTTATGTAAAAAAAATTTAAAAAATTATTCATCAAACTTAGTGTAATTTTCTAGGTTAATCTCTCTTGGGTTCCCTAGCGAGGTGTTACATTTGGTATCAGAGCATATTTTCTACATTGGGAACTCTGGGTATGTAGGCTCATTAGGTTTTGTATAGTTTAAATTTGAAACTAAACATAAACATACAACTTTACTGTTTCCAGACTATTTCTTTGTAGTTATGTTATCTTTTGATTTTGGTTTCGCACTATGTTGTGAGATGTTGTTTGGATCTCTAAATGTTGCAGGAATCATGTATGTGACTAGAGCTTTTAGAGGCCATCGTAGAGGTCATTCTAGTAATCATGGAAGGGGTAGAAAACATAGCCCTTCTACGAGTGTCAGATAGGTTAGCCAATTTCAGTAGTCCAGAGATGAGCAAAGAGAGGAACATCAGGGTGAGTCTAGGGGACTAGAGACTAGACAACTTTTGCAGGTGATTGTGAAACATCTTGGTCCTAAACAAGTCAGGGTGGAGAAGGATGCTTCCCACCACTCTCAGAGAGAAGAGAGGGAAGGGGAGAGTTCTAGGAGTCCTCCAAGGGGGAACATCACAGTAGATCCTACAGTTGTGGAGGCAAATCACATGAGAGATATGATGAGAGGATGACCTAACCTTTGATGGGAAAGGATCTATTTTGGAGGCTGAGACATGCTTATAGATTTGGAGAGGATTTTTTCTATGCATCCCTTTAGTAGCAATACTAAAGCTAGGTATGTAGTGATGCAGCTTTCTGATTTTGCAGCTGTATGGTGGAAGATGAAAGAGAAGAAGTTAGGGCTTTAGATGGATATAGTGATTTGGGAGTTGATTCTTGGAAATTTTTGAGAGTGCTTCCTTTCAGATTAGTGGAGGTGGCAGTGAGAAAATGATTTCCATAACCTGAGGTAGTTGACCTTGATAGTGGAAGAGTATGAGCATCGATTCTTTGAGCTCAAGAAGTATGCTGGTTTTGGATAGGATACAGCTCTTATGGTTCAACACTTTGTTAGATGGATTAATGCTCACATTGATGGAGATGTTAAGCTCTTTGAGCCTAAGAACCTCAAGGAAGCGGTCATCAAGGCCACTCTTGCAGAGGAAAATTTAGCTTTGGGTCATGGTGGTCATAGGGGTGTTCAGTCTAGTGGATTTAGGGGGAATTAGTCTCAAGAGAATAGAAACTCTTAGAACCCTTCTACCTGTTCACAAGGTAATCAAGATCAAAAGTAGAAGGGGTTCTCTTCTCCAGCTCAAGGCGGTGGTTCTCAGTCCAAGAACTTCTATAATGCTCAGCATAGTAAGAGTCATTCTTATAGTCAGCCTACTCAGAATGCTTAGCAGAGTATTAGTAGAGGTGGTTTTCAGCAGTCTAGTGCACCTTCAGCAAGGAGAGGATTTAGTGGAGATTGTCACTCTTGTGGCCAATATGGTCATAAGGTAAACAATTATCCCCAATGTTCAGCACAGTATTCAAGAAAGAGGCTAACATATTCTAATCCTACAGTTGGTGATGTTGGTAGATCCCATAAGGATTTTGTAGTAGGGAATGATCTTCAGAGTTCAAACCCTAAGGCAGGGAAGGGTCTAAAGGAACCTACTCATTGATCCTTGGCTTATATTTTAGTTGGGTGCATCGAGGTTTATGGGACTTATATCCCTATTTATTTACATGCTTCCAGGAGTAAGCCTAATCCTAGGGGGGATGGATTTAGTAACCACTCATAGCTTTCTTTCAGTTTCAGTTGCCATATTCTTTTAGGCTATTATTTCAGTTGATTGGTCGAATTCTTTTAGGCTACATTTCATGTGAGCAGTTATTATTTCAGTGGATGATGATTTTGGATTATGATTTTTATATGTTTATCATGTGGTTTCATAGTTAGAAGATGATATTATCATAATTCATGATGTTTTATGTTTATTATGGTTTATGATGTTACTGACCCTATACTTGCATGTGTATGGTTATCATGTGTGAGTGTACCTATTTTACGTATTTATTTTGGTAGAGGACGGAAATGTAGTTACTTGCCTTGGTGAGATCCATATGTTCGACCGTACCCTATCATTATCTTCTATAATTTATATTAGATGTACATGCTTTTTCTTGTGATGTCAAGTTTGCAAGTACAGGGTATTGTCTTCCCTGAATTGGTAGGAGTGAGTGCACCCATAAATATTCATCTCAATGGTAAAGAGGGGAGGTAACAGTCAGACCCAAAACCCTAACCTAAGCCTATTTGTCCTAATATTGGATGAGTATCAGTTTGACTACCTTAACCAGATACGTCTAGTTGATGTGAATTTGTGGATCCCTTCTTTGAGCATGTTTGGTTTTTCTTTGTTTGGTCTCAGTTGATTGATTTCATAAGTGAGTGATGTTCTGTGATTATTGATATAATGATAATAGTTGAAATTGAATATTATTTATGTTCCTATGTTTATTTGAGAAAATTAATTAAAATTTAAATATTTAAATAATTAGATTTAATTAATTATTTAATTGCATGGTTATATTATTCTTTAAATATTTAATCTATTTAATACAAATTCTAATTAATTACATGTGCATAAGTATTGTTGAAAAGTAATATATTTTTAAAAAGATATCAACTTGTCTTAAGGAGTCAAAGTTGAGTTGTGTAAATAAAAGACATTTAATTTATTTAATTATGAATTTCTTTCAATTTGGAGTGAAGTTGTTTTAGGGATTGACCGGTGTGTTGTCATTAGGGTTTTCTTGAAAGGGGGAAATTGAATCTCTTTAGGAAGGTTGTTCTTTCATTTTTGGGGATTAAGCAGGTTTTGGAGGATTTTTGGAGAGCTTGGTGTTTTTGACAATTTTGGAGAATTGGGTGTTTGTAGTTGCATGATATTTTGAAAGGTCTGTATTTGTATCTGGATTTGTGTGCTTGCATTCTATGTGGTTTCAGATCTACTGGTTGGATCCATTCTTGGAGGAAATTTGGTTTCTACAATTCTTCAAGGGTTTCATCTTCAGAAATTGTATTGGATCCAAGGTAGGGTTTGAAAAATCTCTTTTGTGGTTTCTGTTTTGCAAATTAATGGTTTCCTCTGTTTTAGTAAATTCATTTTATCTCATTAGATGTGTTGGATTTTTTATTGTTTTGGGTATTTATAAAACCCTTAGATCTGTAGGTTTTAGTTTTTATTGAGACTTGGCATAGTAGGGTTATGCTACCAATATTTCATAAGAAAATTCATCATAGATTTCTAGAAAGCGAAAAAATCAAACTAGGCTATAGTCTAACTATTGAGTCTTAGAAAAATAAATAGACTTGTGGAAAAGAAATCAAATTTTAGTTTAAAAAATGAATTTTGGCTTAAAATTCACATTTTGAAAAAAAAATACTTAGTCAAAAATTTATACACTATAAAAAAAAGGGTGAAAAAACCCAGAAAGGACAAAAGAAGAAAAAGTTAATATGCATTGAGAAAAATGTGATTAGCTTTTAGGAAAAAAACAATATATACAAATTTACTTTTTTGTTCCGTACTTCGGATTTAAAGAAAAATATTTATTTGTGTTCATGTTTTTTGAAAAAAGCGTATTGGTAAATATTTTTTTTAAAAAAAAAAATTAAAATATTATTAAGTGTTATGGGGGTGGGTGCCACCAAACCCCCCTACCACCATATGCACCTCTACCAACCAAAGGTAGTAGGTACTATCGACGACAGTACTCACTGTCATGGGCAGTGGTACCACTATAGGTAGTACCCCTGCGTATGCAAGGCCTGCTGTGGTGCGGTAGCAAGGCTGTCGCACGAGCATCATGTGGGTGCGGGTACGCCCCCCCCCCCCATTACGACATTTAATAAAGTTTTTTTAAAGTTAATTAAATGTTTTTTTTAAATTGTTTATTTTAAATTTTATAAAATTTATTTAATAAAAACTTTAAATTGTTTATTTTGAATTAAATTAAATTTATTTATTAGTTTAGTTTCATTAAATATTTTTAATAAATATGTTTTTTTTTTTGTTTTTTTTTTATCGGTAAAAGGCTGAAGCCCTAAAAAATTTTATTAGTATAAATTTATTTTACAATGTGACTCCGCTCACTGTAGGCGCTGGTAGGAAAGAGCGGGGTTGAGAAAACCTCCAGCCTTGCTCGGGACCGAAGTCCTATACTTATACAAAATTTACATGGGCATACCCATGGCTTGGCGATTGACGAGATTTGAAAATATACATAGCTACCGTAGGCATACCCACGGCTCGATAACTATCGAGATTTCTACATAATTCTACTGATATATCCACGTTCTGATAAAATCATGATATGTTTTTTCTTTTACAATTGAATTTTAATTGATATACATTGACTGGTGTTTTGACCAATATAATTCCTTTAAACAATTACATATCATTATCTGATCCTCTTCATGTCGATATCAGTTTGTTCATCCTGATATGAATAATACCTGAAATATAAGACATCTTCCAAAACCAGGGGTTAAAAAACACATATATATATAAACTTTCAAATTGATTTCTTTGCCCGTCTAAGAATATTGGGTAATATTAGAGAACGAGTTAAAGTATCATCATAATCTTAGTTTTTACCTTTTCCAAGCCCCTGTTCATCCATTAATATTAATATCTTCTTACCTTTATTTAGTCAAATACCTTACTAAAATGATAATGATAGAGACCAAATGTACCTTGAGATCCATAGCCCAAACCAATTAAGGTTGTAATTTCCTATCACTTATAGCATTTAATATTGTTTACCATAGAACTGATCCTGCTCTACTTAAATATATTAATATTCTGCCCTATAACAAGTTAGACTTAGCGAGCTAACAGAAAGAAGTGCTAGGCTAAGATATATTGTAGTTCTCTAGAGATTAATTCAAAGGAAATACTAACTATGTGAATAAAACCTCTACAGAGTAATAAGCCAAAATCTAATTTACTAGTACACAAGGTTTTATATATTTACTCTAAATATATATAACCAGATGTACCATCTTTTATCAGTGCTGTGAATCCATCCCAAGGTAATCTCAATATTCAAAATCCAAAATCCACATATTGAGGTTGATCCAGTATATATAAATATAGATATACATTCATCAGCATATCTGTATTTAAATATGATAAACTATAATAAAAGATTGTAGAAATCATGATTTTGAGCTTTGCAAATCTTATCAATAGATATCAGTATATAGATATATATATACTAATACTATTGTATATGTATCTATATATATAATATAATCTCTGACATCATAAACTCTAAGCTAAGTGTATGATTCACATTGATGCTAGACTCTGCATTGTAATCTCAATTGCATGCTTCTCACAATTATAATTCCTATTTATAAATTCAATTATAATGTGATTATTTTTATATTCATATATTTATTAGTAAGGTTATTTGGAAATAAACATATGAATATATATCTCAAGAAAGTGGCCGCGGTTGAAACCAAATATAAGATGCTCTAAATACCCTTTCTATTGAAGATCATAGCTATAAGAAAAACCATAGTGTATATGATTATATACAAATTTAAAATTTCTGAGCGTATGCTTCTATCAAAAAGGTATCGGGTAGAGATAGATCTATTTACAACTAGTTTCCATCAAAACAAAAATGGAGTTTGATGGGTCATTTTCTCCTGGATACAACTACTAACATTTGCAGATCCTAAAATTGACCAAAATTTCGATGCAAGCTATTTCAATATTGATGATTATCCTTGCATATTTCCTTTTTAGCCATCTTATTAAACAGAGTTTCTATACAAGTCTGCTACAAAAATTCCAATTATATAGACCTATATCAATTGATATAAAAATAAAATAAGCCAATAGATATAAGATTTAAAATATACATATCTTCCTAAATATATGTTACTAACAAAGACTATCTCTTTAAGGGCACATCCATTCATAGTTGAGTCGAGAAAATGATAATAGATCTTCTTTCTATCAAGTCTTTAGTCCTTGGTGCTGCTTTTGAAAATAAACATAGCTAGCTTACTTGTCTTACTTAGATTGAGTAAAACATTAATAATTGCCTGATCTAATGATCCAAAAACAAAGTATCTATATAAGTTTGAAGTAGGTTCTCTAATCGAATAGGATTTTCTAGGATTCTGTTACAAAGTCAAGGTAATTGTATTTCTCTGTGACACCATTAATGTTGAGAGTTTACCTATTCAGGGTGCATTCTTCACATGAATATATCAACATAAAAAAAGATATTAAACTTAGATTCAGAATTAAATATTTAACTATGAAAATACAAGGTATTGTTCATTTTTCACAATTTAAAGACGTATTAGTATGTATCTCAGATACAGCTATTTTTTACTGCAACATTTAAAATCTAATATCTGCATTTTAATAACCATACTGATCTAAATATTGATATATTACAGACTATATATATATAGTGGAAGTATCAGTCTATCAACAGGTCTTAGCTTGTTTACTATTCAAGTATTGACAAGTTATAGACAATCTGCTATGAGACAAATAGTGCCTACAATCCTTAATCAAAAAGGGGTTATGGTCATAATATTTAGGCTAGATCATTTGTATAGACCTTGGAGCAATACCATACTTGTTTTTCTTTCCTCATCACAATGATGTATTCTTCCTCCAGAGCCACCTTCTTCGCACGATGGGTACAATGTTGAACTTCAAGGGCTGTAATGTGTATCCTTGATGGCTCGAATTCTCCTGGGATAAAGAAGCCTTCGCCTCTCCAAAAATTAAGGACAGTTCTCGTGTCCATTTCTTGCTAGAGAATTTCATTATACAGGAATTCCAAATTTCTGCCCATTTCTTGCCAAAATAAATCAAATCCCTCTTCATCCTTGAAGGTTAACATTGGGATACACTGAGATTGAGGTATTTTGGCAAGCTTGACCACCTCATTCCTCATTTTCATTTCTGGGTGAGGGATAGTTAGTTGGTTATCTACACAGAACACCATTCTTTCCAGTCCTTGAAGAAAATTCTCTTTAAAGATAGCATTAGCCACTTGGATGATGTCGTCTTTACTATTACCCACAAAAATAGAAAGGGCAATGAACATTTTGATGATCTCACCATTGATTTGGAAGGTGAACTCATAGTCAAAGTATTGATCCCCTGGGGATTTTTCGATTGCTCTTCTTGAGGAATTAGGTAGGGGTTTAAGGATTTGAGTCCATCTCTCAGGTAGAATCTTACCCCTGAAGGCCATGGCCTGACCACCCTTGTATGCGAAGGTGACCAGTTTCGATTCCATAGCTGTGATATTTTGATAGTTTATAGTTAATATTATGAGGCCCCATCTACGGTGCTTTATAGAGAGATTGTAGCTCTTTCTTCTACAATAGGCGATTCTGTGATGTCATAGGTAGTGGGTACCTTTCTGCTCGATCTACTAACTTGTATTCATATCTTGGTTAATCCTTATTTCTATAATACATTATGTTATCATTTCTCTACTAAGGAGTTTAAGATATGATGTGATTCTCGGATCATTCTGGGTTCTTCTCAATATTATCCTATTTGTACTGAGGCAGGCATTATTTACCCTATGGGGATATGATGTTAGAACATGATTAAGGATGATCTACCAAGTAGGTCTGTTCGGCAAATCTACTACTATATTACTTTCTATTATAACAATTCAGACCCTTTATGGATTAATTTTTAATGATTAATTTGTTATAGCTAGTGAAGTACAGCAGTAAGTGATGATCATAATGTTATTGATCTCATTCACAAAGCCGCTATACTTAATACATGCTCCACTTTATGCTAATGTAAGACCAAGCTATTGGGTTTCTATATGGAAAGATAAGGTAAATTATGTCCTCTGAAGGCACCTTCTTGATCGCTTTAGTGTAGAGAGAAGTCTTATCTCCAAACTTATCCCTAAATAAATTTATATCCTTGATATACCTAACGCAACATCTGCTACTAGGATTATCTCTAAAAATCCTACAACTACACCAGGGATAATGATTATCTGCAGGGATCTTTTAATTGTGCTTAATAAATATGTTTTTTATTAATTATGGTTAGTTTAATAAATTTATGTATGTTAAAATATGTTTTATTTATATATATTATATATATAATTAGTATTTGTTTAAGCAAATAGATCTAAATTTAATTTCATGTATATTTTTTTAATTTAGTATATATTTATGTATATATATACACATTCGGACACATATACATTCATAAAATATGTTTTTTTTAATTGGTTTTAAAATTGGGGTTAATGTGCATTTAATGGCTTTTTGAAACTATGCAAAAATGAATTTTAAACCCTAAGTTACATGATTGTTGGATTTTAAATGCACATTTGAAAAATTTCAATTCCTTTTGCTGTAAATGATATATATTCTTCGTGGTGTGTATTCTTCTACTTAAATATGTTAATGGGGGATTAGATGACCTAGCAGGAATATAGAGGCTAGGGTATGAGTCCTTTAGTCATGTTTTATGTCTTATAATGTGATGTGTGTTTATTGTGCTTTGTCACCCTAAATTGACCATGTAGGCTCTTGTTGTACTGAATTCTGTAAATGGATATATGTAGTCATTTCTCATTCTTATGTTTGATACTAGATTTGGGACTACCTGATTGTATACCTATGTTAGATCTATGTGGGATCTGTGACCCTAGGTTAGGTTACCTAGATGTGTAGTAGGGGGTGGCTTGTAATAAGTATCAGGGCTCACAAGTGGCTGACAGGATCACTTATTGTAAGTAATCTTAATCAAGTGATAACCTAATATTTATTAAGGGGTATTAAAATGAACTTGATAAGATGTGTTTCCTCACCCATGCTTGAGTGATAGTATAGACTAAGATGTAGGATGAGATGATGCTTTCTACCTTCAGAGTTGTGTGTCTGGCATAGTTAATGGCTTTGTCTGTATAAGAGGTCATTGATACCTTGTATGGTCACTTGAGTTCCGGGGTCCAGAGAGACTATCAAGATGAAACTTAAGGGTTAGATGTACATAATGACACCTTCCTATACATAGTCTAGTTATCCTACATGTGTCGGTTGCCTCTGGATTAGTGAGTCTTTCCTATCACTACCTTTTGTACACCTAGAGTTAGAGAGCTTTCAAGATCCCCTTTCTTAGTGGTTTTATATTTCTTTGGTATTGGTTATCCAAGTGGGGTCTGTTGTTATCTCCATGACATGGTGGGGTAGACCTTTGTGGATCTACATGGATGGGTGGTAGTGATTCTTTACCATTTGAGATTTGACATCCTTGTTCTAGTGCTTGATGGTTCTTCTGCAATTGGATTCTTTATGATTCTTCATTGGTGGAGTTATTCTTATCTTCATTTATTATAATATTGTATTAGAGTATCACATGTGATACCTAATCTAGATATTGTACTATTATTGTTAGAGTGATTACTACATACCTTGCGACATGTGCAGTGGATGTGAGTTTATGTAGGATTCATGGTTATCCATGAGGATTGTAATTATTGATGTATGATGTATTTGTTATATCTATGATATGGAATCTTTTGTTGTTATTATTTAGATGAGTTTTATTCTTACGTAATTCTATGTCATGGGACCCTTGAGTTTTATTATCTGTGTTGGTTGTTGTGTTAATGTGAGTAAATGGTTATTGCTTCTGCATTAATGTTTATCTTGTTATGTAAACTTTTAAAAAAAAATTATTCATCAAGCTTAGTGTCATGTTCTAGGTTAATCTCTCTTGGGTTCCCTAGAGGGCCATTACAAATAAATTCACAAAAACTTGACATGACATTTAATAATCTAAATCTGAATTTAATAATCTGTTATAATTTTAAAAAATGAACTATTGGGAAATTCCAAAGATGGGAAGTTAAAGGATCTTAGGGTTCCCTTTACCAAAATTACTTTTAATTTGACAAGAAATAGAGGTATTTTAACTTATTAAGAAAATGATACCCGAACAACCTGCCATTTTTAATATAAAAATCTAACCTGTAGATAGACTTTAGTTCCTTCCTTAAAGGAAACCCATACACATTGAAAAAGAAACTATCAAGACAAATCCAATTATTCTTAGCATTATGATTCATATAAAATCTAAAAATACAAATAGAGATAATATTTGTAATAATTTAACAATCTACTCATTTAAATTAACTAAGAGAAATTTTTACATTCATCCACTACAAAATTATACAGACACAAGACTATACACAAATCTATTCTACTTGTCTAGATGAGAAAAAATTAGAGCCCATATAATGAAGATGAAGAGAGAATATAAAGAGATAAGAGAACTTCAAATTTCATCTGATGAGTGACATGTGTTCCTTCTCCTATCTAATTTGCAAAAATAATATTCACTCTCTCTCTAAAAATATCTATTTCTACTGCTTTTGAAAAGAAAAATAATATGGACCCTCTTGCTTATTTTTTATTGTGACACTTGTCAATTTAAAAGACTTTAACTCTTCCCTCTATTAGCAATTGAAAATAATTTTATTTTTTCTATTTGATTATGCATTTCTTAATGCTTCAACTTTTGATAGAAACCTAGGTCGGCCTATTTGTATCATTTTGGGTTAATAACAATTACATATAAATAAATATATATTTTTTCTCATTTCATTAACCTGAAAGCTGTAAAATAATTTGCATTTAGGAGAAGGAAGACATTTTGGCATGGAACAATTTTGTAATCTATGATGGGAAATAAAAAGAGAAGGCTAAACAAGAGTTCACGACATTATTCAGAAGAAGCTAAACAAAGACTACATGAAGAAGAATGAGAAAGATATTATCATAGGAAACAAGGTATGTCTTTGTCTCTCTCTAGATATTTTAAGTTGATGGTCAAGACTTATCTTAATGAATCATGTAAATGTGATATTGTAATACCTAATTTTAGAGCTAATTAGACCTAATAAGACTAATTATTACCAATTAAGACCTATTACGACCAATTAGAGGTCTAACTAGACCTATTAGGACCAATTAGACCTAACTAGGACCTATTAGGACCAATTGGACCTATTAGGACTTATTAGTCTGACCAATTTGATGTAGTAGGACCTATTAGGTCCAAATAGACCTAACTAAATTGAGCTAGACCTATTAGGACCAATTAGACAAGTAACTAGACCAATTAGGACCTATTAGGAACAATTAGGACCTATTAGACTTAACTAGACCTAACTATAGACCTATTTGGTCCTATTAGACCAATTAGGACCAATTAGACCTAACTATCTACCTAACTAGGACCTATTAGGACCTATTAGAAAAATTAGGACCAATTACTTGACCTATTAGGACCTATTAGACCAATTAGGATCAATTACCTGACCTATTAGGACCAATTATACCTATTGGGACCAATTAGAGGTCTAACTAGACCAATTAGACCTAACTAGACACATATTAGGACCAATTAGACCTAACTAGACCTAACTATGACCTATTAGGACCTATTAAACCTAACTAGACCTGACTAGGACCTATTAGGACCAATTAGGACCAATTAGACCTAATTAGGACCTAATTAGTCCTAATTAGACCCAATTAGGACCTAATTAGACCCAATTAGACCTATTAGGACCAATTAGTACCAATTAGGACCCAATTAGATCCATTAAGACCCAATTAGGACATAATTACACCCAATTAGACCTATCTTGACTTAATATGAACCTAGTTAGACCAATTAGACATAATATGAACCTATTAGGACCTAATTTGACCTATTAGGACCCTAATAGACTTAACTAGTTCAATTAAGACCTAATTAGACATAATATGAACTTATTAGGACCTAATATGACCTATTAGGACCCAATTAGACTTAATTAGATTAATTAGGACCCAATTAGACTTAATTAGACTAATTAGGACCTAATTAGGCATAATATGAACCTATTAGGATCCAATTAGACTTAATTAGACCAATTAGGACCTAATTAGACTTAATTAGACTAATTAGGACCTAATTAGACTTAATTCTAGGCCAATTAGGACCTATTAGGACCCAATTAGACCCAATTAGACCAATTAGGACCAATTAGAACTAATTAGGACCTAATTAGACCTAATTAGACCTATTACGACCAATTAGGACCAATTAAGACCCAATTAGACCCACTAGGACATAATTAGGACCCAATTACACCCAATTAGACCTATTAGTACCTATTAGAACTAAAATATGAACCTATTAGGACTATTTTGACTTAATATGAACCAAGTTAGACCAATTAGACATAATATGAACCCATTAGGACCTAATATGACCTATTATGACCCAATTCAACTTAATTAGACTAATTAGACATAATATGAACCTATTGGGACCAATTAGACCCAATTAGATGGACAATTAGATCCAATTAGACCCAATTAGATGGACAATTAGACCCAATTAGACCCAATTAGAACCAAAAAGAACCCAATTAGACTTAATTAGACCAATTAGACTCAATTAGAACCAATTAGGACCTAATATGACCAATTAGGACCCAATTAGTCTTAATTAGACCAATTAGGACCTAATTAGACTTAATTCTAGACCAATTATGACCTATTAGGAACCAATTAGACCTAATTAGACCTATTAGGACCAATTAGGACCAATTATAGACCTAATTAGTGTGTGCAAAAATGTTGACACACTTCTATGAGTCATTATATCCAAGATTGCTCAAGAATGAGGTCTCAAATGGTGAATCATAGCTCTCTATTCATGGAGTGCAAGGGTTTATAATGGAGGCCCTCAATTTAGACCTAATTTGTGCCCATGAAAGTACACCATAAAATGAGAGATTCATAGAGGAAAAACAAGAGTGCTAGTCTCCATGATCATCAAGTATGCATGAAAATGAAAATGAAAGCTATTCTATATGATAACAATGCATGAAACAAAACTAATCTATGAAAGGAAATATGCATGCAAGATTATTCCATGAAATGAAATATGAATCTAATCTAACATGCAAGTGCAAGAGTAATCTAAATGGATTTCCATGGAGGCATGAGAGAAGAAGACAAGAAAAGAGAAGTTGTAATGTTCAAGCTCAAGTGCTCAAACTCTCCTCCAAAATCGGTCTCCAAACCTATAGCATAACAATAACATAAAATATGGATCCCTAAAAATGAGAAGGAGAGGGCTCCTTATAAAGAATATTTTGAAATGAATGGATGGTCAAGATTAAGAGGCAAAAAGAAATGAGCAATGGTGGAGATTAAATCTTGGTTGATCCATGTGCTCAAGATTCTGAAGAGGCAAAATAAATAGGCATGATCAAGAGGCAAAATAATGAGTGGTTGAGATAAAGAGGAAAAAACCTTTTTCAAAAAGTCAAAAGATTCTATCTCATTGGAAACTGCACTTTTTCTTTTTCTTTTTATTTTTATTTTATTATTTTTAGCAAAGTGACTTCCATTATTTAATTAAAAGATTTTTTATTTATTTAAAAGGGAGCATGTTCTTTTAATTAAATGAGACTTGGGATAAATGATCAATCCTTAGGAAATATTCAAAATAATTGAATTAATTGCGATTTGATCAAGAAAATTGATTTGAATTGAAAATATTGCAAGGCATTGACTCAAGAAATTGATAAATTGGTTCCATCATTTGATAAATTGAAGAATGGGGGCCCATAGTCTAGGTGACTATTTTAGGGTGCATAAATTTTCCCCTCTTTGACTAATGTGTGATCTTCACGGGAACACATGTAGTCAAAGAATGCAGTTGAAGCGTGAGATCGATTTGGGATCACCAAACAACCTAGACATGTGATCGACGGATGAGAACACATCTGGACAAAGAGAAGCTGATTGAAAAAGACAAGGTCAACAACTCTGTAAATAGGTAATTGACATGTCCAAGATAAAAATCTCAAGAAAGGTTTCCCCAAGTGGAGTAACTGATAGGATTGATAAATTTGAATCAAGGATTGAAGTTTGATAGGTACTACCCCCTTGTGATCGAAATCGAAATGAGATAGAGGAGAAATAGTAAATTGATAAATTTGATCAAATCAAACTAAAAATAAGGTTCTTGATGTAAGATGAAAGATATAAGGATCACATAACCAAGGTAGGTCATCAAGCATGAAAGATTATGCCCCAAGGTTGAATTAGAAGAAAAGAAGTGCGGTGAAAGCGAATGGAAGATAGAAGTTTTGAAGAGGTGGAAAGAAATGGAGAGAAGAAAGAGAATTTGCCTTAAGAAAGAGAATGCCCCAAAATCAATCAACTATTTAAGATAGAAAATTTTGATTGAGATCACAAAAGAAGATAAGGAAATGAAGATCAAACATGACCACAATTGATTAAAATTCCAAAAGAAATATGAAGGAAAAACCCTCTCAAACTCATAATCCGGCCTAAAAATTTAAATTAACATGAAGTCTAACAATGCAAGCTACATGAAAATGAAAAGGTATACTTGCAATAGAGCATTTGTAACATAGGATTTTGTGTTCATCATTCATTAGAGAATGTTAAGGAACTTATTTTCATCATTGGGCCATTATAAATGAACATCAGAAAATCACACAATTATCACTAGTCACAAGTGCAACTATGAAGATATGAATGTGATTTATATCAGATTGGAATGTGGAAAGATTCTAACATAAGCATCAAAGACATAAATTTCAAGATGACTTTGATGTTAGCTTGCCCAATTTAATGTATCAAAACCACACTCGCATGAAGGCATAGATGTCGGAATGACCATAAAAAAATAGTCAAGGATGATGCCTCAAATCTCCTAAGTGTTTCAAGAGGACAACAAGAGACACTCTAGAGCTTCAAGACCACACCCACAAGCAAAAAGCAAATAAAAACATGCCCCATGTCCCAAGTCCTCTAGCTATGCATACTGGAGAGACTTATTAGACAAGGACACTCAACAAAAATCAATAATAGTCACCACACAAAGAAAAGATCATGACATAACTCAAGCATTAAGTGTTGTGTTTAAAAATTTAAGTGTGTTAACTAATACTGAGTTCTGAGGATAAGGATTGAATTCTTGCAAGCAGGTAAGATCACATGACAAAACTGGGTAAGATCATACCGGTAAGTGTTGAAAAACACTTGATGTCAGGGGTTGTGTTTAAAGACACAGTTGGGGTGGTGTTGAAAAATACTGTTTGTGAGGTGTCCTAAAGACTAATGCATCCAAGAGACCAAAGCTAACACAATTATACCCCCTAGACAAAGACAAAGACCAATTCCAAACCAAGGCAACAAGGACAAGACATGATGGAGAAAGGCTAAGTGTCAAGGACGTGTGCTAAGAAACATGGGTGCAAAGGCCTCAAGTAGTGCCTGTTTCTAGGTTTTCACCACTTGGATTTTATTGCAAATTTTTTATTTTTTTTTAATTATTTTTCAGGACTTTTATAATTTTTTTGTATTTTGTCTACCAAGGCGCCTGTTTCCAGGTTTTCACCAAGGCACTTTTTTTAAAAAAAAATATTTTTTTGGTATTTTTCTAGAATATGTAATTTTTTTGGAGATACATCAAAGCTCCTATTACTAGGTTTTCACTAAGATGATCCTTTTTTCAGGACATTTTCAAATTTTTAGAATTGTTGACAATATATCATTTTTTGGGGGATTTTTTCAAGATCAATAAGTATGTACAAAGGATGCCCCCAGACAGAATGGGCATCATGGATATAACTTCTTCAGGTGCAAGATATTGATAGGATTAGGGAGTTGCTCTCCCTCTGCTATAGATAGTAAATAATCACCTGACCCAAAAGCTATTGTAATGATGTAAGGTCCAAGCCAATTAGGTTCAAATTTTCCCTTTTGATCTCTATGCTCTTGATTCTTAGGATTTTCACATAGGACAAGATCTCCCACTTGGAATTCTCTAGGGTGAACCTTTTTGTTGAAGGCTTTGTACATGCAATTTTGATAAACCCTCATATGGTCAACTGATGCTTAACATTTCTCATCTAGAAGTTCTAACTCTTGAAGTCTCATGGTGCGGTAGTCTTCATCTATAACTAGACCTTTGAGGGAAACTCTAAGTGAAGGAATCTCAACCTCTAACGGTAACACTGCTTTAGCACCATATGTAAGGGAAAAAGGAGTAACCCTAGTAGGAGTACGAATACTCATTCTATAGGCCCACAAAGCCAAATTTATCTGTAAGTGCCAATCTCTACCACTCTTACAAACTATTCTATGTAGGATTTTAAGAATGGTTTGTTCGATGCATCTTCTTGACCATTTCCTTGTGGGAAGTAAATGGAATACCAATGTTTCTTAATCTTGAATTTCTTGTAGAGTTTCTTAAGGTCTTTATTTTTTAACTAGCCTCCATTGTGAGTGATAATCTTGGAAGGCACTCCATATCGACAGATGATATGGTTTAGAATGAATAGAGAAACTATCTTGCCTAAGGCAATAGAAAGTGGGACAACTTCTACCCATTTAGTGAAGTAATCAGTAACAGTGATAATAAACTTGTTTCTACCTGATGAGTTGGGATGAATATGCCCAACAAGATCAAAGGCCCAACACTGAAATAGCCAATGAGATATAGAAGGAATGAGCTCCCTACAACCTGGAGCATGTATCAGGTTACCATGTTTTTGACACTTTTCACCTGACTTTGCAAAATCTAATGCATCAATATGCATCGTAGGCCAATAGTACCCTTCCCTAAGAAACCTCTGAGCTATGGCAAGACCATTGGAATGTCCCCCACAGATGCCCTCATGGATGTAGTATATTGCTCTTTCTTTCCCATGTTCGTCAAGTTGATCTAGTAATGCCCCCAAGGAAGATTTTGTCACTGAAATGTATAGAATCAGTGGTTTCCCTGGGATAGGAGGCATTAAAATGGGAGGATTTTCCAAGTATTTCTTGATTTGATCTATGCTCTTTTGACAATCCTCATTCCAAACACATTTGAATCCTTTGTGTAAGTTCTTGTTGAAAGGTTGAGCTCTATTTGCCAACTATGAAATGAATCTCCTTATGGATTGAAGATGTCCTTGAAGACTCCTCATTTGACTAATGTTTTTAGGAGGTGGCATATCTATGATTTCTTGGAATTTTTCAGGGTCTACCTCTATTCCTTTTGTTGAAATGATGAATCCTAGTAGTTTTCCAGAGGTGACACCAATTGCACAACTTTTAGGATTTAACCTTAGTTGAAATTATTCCATGCAATCTAGAATGACTTCTAAATCATCTAAGTGTGTGTCTCTTTTCTTAGACTTGGTCAAGGTTTCATCCACATAATCTTCCATGTTTTTATGCATCATGTCATGAAAAATGGTTGTCATAGCTTTTTGATAGGTGGCTCCTACATTTTTAATCCAAAAGGCATAACATTCCAACAATAGGTACCCCATGCACAAGTGAATGTAGTATTTTCTTGATCTTCAGGAGCTATCTTAATCTGATTGTATCTAGAAAAACTATCCATCAAGGAATAAATCTCATAACCCACAGTCATATCCACTATCATATCTATATTGGGAAGTGGAAATTCATCCTTTGAGAATGCTCTATTGACATCTCTAAAATTTGTGCAAATTCGAATGGATTTGTCATGCTTGGAAACTGGTACAATGTTTGATATCCATTCAGCATAGTCAATAGCTCTTATGAATCATGCACCAAGGAGTTTCTCTCATTCTACTTTGACTAGGAGAGCTATGTGAGGATGCATCTTTCTCAATTTTTGTTTAACCAGTTTGACACCTGGAGCTATGGACAAGTGATGCATGATAATATTAGTGTCCAACCCCAGCATATCTGAATAAGTCCATGTGAAGTTGATCTTATTTTTCTATAAGAACTTAGTGTAAGCTTATTTTTCTCGTGGTGACAAGGACTGAGCCAAGTGTACTATCTGTGGAGTCTCATCTACACCCAAATTGACTATTTGTGTTGGTTTGATAAGAACTGAAGATATATCTTGAAAGTAGCTAGGGAGATGATCAAGTACCCCATCCTTAGGCACCTCAAAGAGGTTTTCACCTTTGGATACATCATTTATTTTTACTTTTTTTGGTTCTAACACTGCCACATGGTGGTTTTCACCATTAGAACTCTTATTCTTTTGATTTTATTTTCTTTTTATTTTGTGACTAAGGTACTTGATGTCTGGCTCTATCATGCTGGTAGTCGGTTCACTAGTGGAAGAGACTACGGGTTCAATGGCATTCAAGTAATAGGTTATCTCATAATCATTTTGGAACATTAAGAGCTCAGGTTCTTGATAGCATTGGGACCAATCAATGAGGTTAGGATGAACAAGAGGTAAGTCAATGAATGGTTCAAGGTTGTGAATGTGAATGGTATCATCTTTGGTGACCAAAGAGTCAGAGTCTGTCAAGTATCCTTCTAAGCTACCCAAATCAGGATTCATCCTAACAAGTGAAGAATCGTCCACTAGGGAAACATGTGGGTTCAAATCCTCTAATCCTACACATGAATTGTCAGCTACCTCAGGTTGAGAACTATAAGTGTGGATGACATCCACATCCATGTAAATCGTGGAAGGCTCTAAGAAGGAGTCTCATTCATACTCATTTGAACTTGTTTCTGAAATTTGACAAGGATGTTTACACCATGAAGGTTTAGGACATCTTGATGTGGAAGCTCTAATGTCATCAAGGGTAACACCTTCTCTTTTCATCAAATGAACAAGATTCTTTCTTTGAATTTCTCTAATAGGATCTTCTACATCTAATTCATCTTGTTCTAAGGTTGCAATTGTCTCATGAGTGATTGGACTATCTGAATCTCCCCAAAGGAGATTAGTGGAAGGGACCCAATCTTCACACATAGCTTGTTGATTTATCAAATTAGGTGTGTATTTTGGTTCATCTTCACTATCTAACTCATTAAGGATAGGAGTAGTGTTCTTGTTGTGATTCAAAAATCCTAGGCCAACCATCTTCTTAGACTTGCATCCAAAAAGATCACGATCAAGGGGTTCAGCTCTAGCATCCAATCTATGACTAAGAGGGCCATGTCCAGGATAACCCATCTATTTGACAAAAGTATACCCTCTTCCATAAGCCTTAGGAGAGGGGGAGAAGTTCTCATTGTGCATGTATTTCTCTTCTCTATAAATCCATTCTTTAACAGCCACCTCTTCTTTCTCATCTTGAATAGGCACTGGGGACTCTACAAATATGCCAAATAAAGTCATAGTTGAAGAGGAAGGTCTCATTTCTTGTGAAGGCCTGCCATAAGACCTAGGTGAAACTAGTAGTGTTGTGAGGGATTTGAGTTGATACCCCCCATGCCAAGGTCTACTAACTTGAACTTGCCTTCACATTTAGCTAAGGTTGCATTGAAGTCTTCTACTTCTCTATTGAGGGGACCATGAGTACTTGCTGAAATTGAGTTGAAAGATAAAGTGTTATCCCCAGGTATACAAATCTCTATTCCATTGTAGGGGAACTTAACACACTAATGATAGGTAGATGAAAATGCTTTAATATCATGAATCCATGGTCTACCAGTAAGATATTGTATGCAAGGGGGCCAACGTCAATTATTTGGAGAAAAACATCTTTTTCAATAGGGTCAATCCTAACAGGAAGGATGACCAACCCCTTGGAAATTTTTTCTGCCTCATCATAGGCTTTGATAGTTATCTTTTTTTATGTTATCTATGACTTGTTCAGAATAACCCAATGTCTTCAAAAGACTTAAGGAAAAAATATTAAGCCCAACACCCCCATCTATCAACACGCTCCTAACATGGGTTTTGTGCATCATGACCTCAATATGAAGAGCGAGATTATGTGGGGGGCTCAAAGCTTTATCATCATCCTCCAAGAAGGTAAGGTAATCAGGGATGGCAATATGGTTAACCATGTTCTAGAATTGATCAACATCTAAGTATTTGGGGAAGTTCTCTGCGTGCAAAGCATCCTTAAGGACTTGCTTGTGTGTCTTGGGGACAACTCTAAGAGCTCAAAGATCAAAATCTAAGCTGGGGTTCTTTGCAATTGATCGACAAGATTATAGCTCAACTTAGGATTGATTGTTGGCTTTGAGGTGATATTCTTGGATGTCACTTGCTTTGGTTTACTTGGTTGACTTGAACTAGGTCCTCTAATGAAAAGGGGACCTTGACTTCATGTGACAACATTAAGAGTTTGAGATGAAACTCTACAGTGAGGACCCCTTAGCACCAGGATGAGTTCTTCTTCAAAGATAGGAGGAGATTCCATGTCTAGATCATAACCATAGGGATATTTATTCCTCATCATGTTGACATTCTCTTCTACAACTTCAAGCATGTTGACAACATTCTCTATATCTGTGTAAGTGTAATTGATCTCATCCTTGCAATTCTTAGGTTTAGAGGTTTCCCCCTTCTCATACTTGGGCAAAAATGTGTCCTAAAATGTTGACATACTTCTATGAGTCATTATATCAAAGATTGCTCAAGAATGAGGTCTCAAATGGTGACTCGTAGCTCTCTATTTATGGAGTGCAAGGGTTTATAATGGAGGCCCTAAGTTTAGGCCTAGTTTGTGCCCATGCAAGTACACCATAAAATGAGAGATTCAAAGAGGAAAAACAAGAATGCTAGTCTCCATGATCATCAAGTATGCATGAAAATGAAAATGAAATCTATTCTATATGATAACAATGCATGAAAGAAAACTAATCTATGAAAGGAAATATGCATGCAATATTATTCTATGAAATGAAATATGAATCTAATCTAACATGCAAGTGCAAGAGTAATCTAAATGGATTGCCATAGAGGCATGAGAGAAGACAAGAAAAGAGAAGTTGCAATGTTCAATCTCAAGTGCTCAAACTCTCCTCCAAAATCTTTCTCCAAACCTACAGCATAACAATAACATAAAATCTGGATCCCTAAAAATGAGAAGGAGAGGGCTCCTTATAAAGAATCTTTTGAAATGAATAGACGGTCAAGATTAAGAGGCAAAAAGAAATGAGCAATGGTGGAGATTAAATTTTGGTTGATCCATGTGCTCAAGATTCTCAAGAGGCAAAATCAATAGGCATGATTAAGAGGCAAAATAATGAGTGGTTGAGATAAAGAGGCAAAAACCTTTTTCAAAAAGTCAAAAGATTCTATCTCATTGGAAACTGCACTTTTTATTTTTATTTTATTATTTTTAGCAAAGTGATTTCCATTATTTAATTAAAAGATTTATTTATTTATTTAAAAGGGAGCATGTTCTTTTAATTAATTGAGACTTAGGATAAATGATCAATCCTTAGGAAATAAAGAAAATAATTGAATTAATTACGATTTGATCAAGGAAATTGATTTGAATTGAAAATATTGCAAGGCATTGATTCAGGAAATTGATAAATTGCTTTCGTCATTTGATAAATTGAAGAATGGGGGCCCATAGTTTAGGCGACCATTTTAGGGTGCATACAATTAGGACCTAAAGACCTAATTAGACCCAATTAGACCCAATTAGAACCAATTAGGACCTAATTAGACTTAATTAGACCGATTAGACTCAATTAGAACTAATTAGGACCTAATGTGACCTATTAGGACCCAATTAGACTTAATTAGACCAATTAGGACCTAATTAGACATAATATGAACCTATTAAGATCAATTAGACTAATTAGACCCAATTAGACGGGCAATTGGACCAATTAGACCCAATAAGACATAATATGAACCTATTAGGACCAATTAGACCAATTAGACCCAATTAGATAGGCAATTAGACCAATTAAACCCAATTAGACGGGCAATTAGACCAATTAGAGCCAATTAGAACTAATTATGACCTAATTAGACTCAATTAGAACCAATTAGGACCTAATTAGACCTAATTAGACCAATTAGACCCAATTAGAACCAATTAGGACCTAATAAGACTTAATTAGACCAATTAGACATAATATGAACCTATTATGACATATTACGACCCAATTAGACTTAATTAGACCAATTAGGACCTAATTAGACATAATATGAATTTATTAGGACCTAATATGACCTATTAGGACCCAATTAGACTTAATTAGACCTATTAGGACCTAATTAGACATAATATGAACCTATAAGGACCTAATATGACCTATTAGGACCTAATTAGACTTAATTAGACCAATTAGGACCTAATTAGACTTAATTAGACCAATTAGGACCTAATTAGACTTAATTAGACTAATTAGGACCTAAGTTGACTTAATTAGACCAATTAGGACCTAATTAAACTTAATTCTAAACCAATTAGACCCAATTAGATCTAATTAGACCTAATTAGACCCAATTAGACCTATTACGACTAATTAGGACCAATTAGGACCCAATTACACCCAATTAGACCTATTAGGATCTACTAGAACTAAAATATAAACCTTTTAGCACCTATTTTGACTTAATATGAACCTAGTTAGACCAATTAGACATAATATGAACCTATTAGGACCTAATATGACCTATTAGGACCCAATTAGACTTAATTAGACCAATTAGGTCCTAATTAGATATAATATAAATCTATTAGGACCAATTAGACCCAATTAGAACCAATTAGGACCTAATTAGACTTTATTAGACTCAATTAGAACCAATTAGGACCTAATATGACCAATAAGGACCCAATTAGACTTAATTAGACCAAGTAGGACCTAATTAGACTTAATTAGACCAATTAGGACCTAATTAGACTTAGTTCTAGGCCAATTAAGACCTATTAGGACCCAGTTAGACCTATTAGGACCAATTAGACCTAATTAGGACCTAATTAGATCCAATTAGACCTATTACAACCAATTAGGGCCCAATTAGACCCATTAGGACCCAATTAGACCTATTAGGACCTATTAGGACTAAAATATGAACCTATTAGGACCTATTTTGACTTAATATGAACCTAGTTAGACCAATTAGACATAATATGAACCTATTATGACCTAATTAGACTTAATTAGATCAATTAAGATCCTAATTTAACTTAATTAAACCAATTGGACCTAATTAGACTCAATTAGACCAATTAGGACCTAATTTGACTTAATTCTAAACCAATTAGGACCCAATTAGACCCAATCAGACCTATTAGGACCTAATTAGACCCATTAGAACCCAATTAAACCCAATTAGACTTAATTAAACTAATTAGGACCTAAATTAGACTCAATTAGACCAATTAGGACCTAATTAGGCTTTATTAGACCAATTAGGACCTAATTAGACTTAATTAGACCAATTAGGACTTATTAGGACCTATTTCTACTTAATACATGAACCCAGTTCGACCTAACTTCATTTGAAAGTTTTTGTTTAATAATTTTTACTTTGTATGTAGGAAATGCTCAAGAAGCACAACCTTATGAAGTTGGAGAAGGGTCATCATAAGATTAACAAGCCCAACCTTCAGAAGTTGGAGAATGGTCATCAAAAGCTCCACAAGCACAACCTTCAGAAGATGGAGAAGGGTCATCGCAAGCTCAATAAGAACAACTCTCAGAATATCATACAAGTACACATCTCTCTCTCTCACTGACTCTCTCTCACTATCTTGATTTAGTCTCTTACTGGTGAATATGCATTTTGGGTCTTTCCCCTTAAGAAGTTATTTTTTTTGTTGTGTACATGCAACCTTTGATGATGAAAATGTTGGACAAGGGGCATCCCAAGTTGAAGTAATGGACTTTAGAGTAGGGTCAACCCAAGGTCAAATAAGTATGTGTTTCTCTCATTAGTTTATAAATTATTACCTTTGACATTCAAGCTTGTAAATACTTATTTCATGAAGGTCCCCTTAAGATGAGATATTAAGATATATTTTTTTTTGCAGCGTAAGTGAAAGAAACATATGAGAATGATAGTCTACTCCAACACTTGAAGAGAAAAATTAATTGTAAAAACATAGATCATTTAATTGAAATGGATGTGGAAAAATTGAGAGATTATGCCAAACAACCCATAAATATTATGAAGAGGGCATTGAATAAAAATTCTAAGAAAATAATGAAACAATTTGAGAATCTTGGTCCACTTTAAAAAACTCAACTGTTATCAATTACACTTCTTAAAGATGAGTTAAAAGAGCCATTAAAATTGTTGGGTGTAGATGAAAGTTTGAAAAAGTTAAAATCATGTAACGTACAAAAACATATTGTTGACAGTGTTAAGGAAGGTTTACATTCCATTGGAAAAACAACTAGATCTACAAATAGGTCCATTTCAAGAAGAGTGATACTAATATCTATTTTAAATAAAAATATGTCCCAAAGAAGAAAAATTTCTTCACTTTCATTTCAGATTGGGTACAGTAGGAAGACAATGACATATTATTTAAAAAGAAGAATCAATTTGGATGATACTACATTGGAAGCTAATTGGGCACTAATGTGTAGATTTCCTCGGTCTGATAGGATTAATGAAATAGTTAGGAACTTAGTTACATATTTTTGCACTGATATGCTTGTCCTTCACCAAATACAAGAGATTTTATCAAGAAGAGGACAGGGCCTAAGGAATATTTCCAGCACACAAAACATTGGTTGGATTTCTGAAAACTATTACGAATGTATCAACCAAAAATGTGGATATGTTAGTGAATGAAATTTGGTTCCACGAGATGTTACAAACACAAATGATGAAGTTCAGGATGAAAGATTTAACGACATTCCATTGATTTCTACAGATTATGACCATATTTCAAGTTTGATCAAAATTAGTACATGTGTGTTTATGTACATGTATATATAAATATAAATAAATTTAAAAAGGATTCATAAAATCAATTCATAAATAATTTTTTTTTAATTTATATTTACAAACCTCAAATTAAAAGTTCACTTTAAATGCAGGACATATTTTTCCAGTAGTAGCAAAGCCTGGAAATGTGGAAGGTGTTAGTTACTATTTATTACATTTCTGGAAGGAGAGGATGAAGCTAACACAAAATGAAACAAGTGACATAATTATGTTTCCCACTAGTTCTAGTATTGTATTTAAGTTTCACAGCCTGTATTAAACTTGACTGAGGTCCAACTTTCAATTTTCTTATACGTTTATTTATATGGTTAATTTCACATCTATATATATTTAACATTGTTGAACTTGTTTGTGCAGGTTCAGTTGTTGTACAAGGAACATATTTGAAGCAAATCAAAATACTTAAACATGGGATTCATTTCGTTGATTATCAACCTAATAATAAGGTTTATCAGTATAGCCATCTTGTAATTGCCACTGTCCTATCTCTTCTTCCTGTGACAGGACATGGCATTTGTAAGTGGAGACTTGATACTAATGACCATGAGAGAATATGAAATGTTATTCGAGAGAGAGATGAACCACTTGATGTGGACTAAATCACAAATGAAATATGATTTGTACTAAATTTGTCACAAGCAAGACCAAATATTTTCTTAGCTCCATTCTTTCCTACAAGTGCCCATAGTGAATGGAGCAATTAAATTAAAAATTTATAGACATCTAAAAAATATCTTTTTTTTTAGCAAATGAACTTGTATGTGTAGGTTCAGTTGTTGTGCAAGGAACATATTTGAAGCAAATCAAAATACTTAAACATGGGATTCATTTTGTTGATTATCAACCTAATAATAAGGTTTATCAGTATAGCCATCTTGTAATTGCCACTGTCCTATCTCTTCTTCCTGTGATAGGACATGGTATTCGTAAGTGGAGACTTGATACTGATGACCATGAGAGAATATGAAATGTTATTTGAGAGTGAGATGAACCACTTGATGTGGACTAAATCATGCATGAAATATGATTTGTACTAAATTTTTCATGGGCGAGACCAGAGGTTTTCTTAGCTCCATTCTTTCCTACAAGTGCCCATAGTGAATGGAGCAATTAAATTAAAAATTTATAATACATCTAAAAAATATCTTTTTTTTAGCAAAAGTGGGTGAACCGTGCTATATATATTTATAAATTTTAATAAAATTGATTCAAAATCTCAATCGGGAAAGAAACAGAAAGAAAACCTGAAATCATCGCTATATTCAAAAGGTTATAAGGTAAAACCTTATACAGTAGTAGTTTCAAATATTGTCATATTCCATTACAATCGTGAGGCCAGAGCCAGCTTTGAAAAAGAGTAAAAAAGGTCAAAGAACAATACATTTTCAATTTGAACTGAAGTTGCTAAGACCAAAATGACGATAGACAAAAACTTGAGTATGTGCTAACATGTGTATGAAAATTTCAAAAAATCCTTGCAGCTCACATTCACAGTCTAATCCTCCATGGCATCATATGCATGCGGGAAAAACTCCAGCTGAGAGTGTGGTGACCAGCCCGAGGGCTTAGCAAGCCATCCTGAGATCGGCTCAATCTCAGAGTTTGAAATCCATGCAGAGTCATGTACATCATTGTCAGGGCCCCCAAAAGAGGGATCAGCTTCATTCCAACCCAAAGCCATAGGGTGTGTTTGAGCAGAGTGAGCAACCAAAGAGCCACTGGCCTCACCTACAAGTAATGTGTTTCCGCTTGGGCTCATCGCAGCAAGTAATGGGAGAACTAGAAAAAGAACTGGTTGTGTAGCAGGGCATGAGGAATGTGGAACATATGGTGCTTCGAGTAGTTGGATATGATATATTAATTATCTACTTGAATATAAAGTACTCTAACTTTGGAATATGAATGTGTGTACATTGAATTTGCATGTTACATTAGGACGTGCATGTTTTAAATATAAAATCTACTTGAAGTACAACAACATTAAATTAAAAGTATGTGCACAACTATTATTGAATGTACATTTAAATATAAGTAAGATTCAATAAAAAATCTAGGTCTCAATTATATAGCTCACATGTGTCAAATTTACATCATTCATAACTTTCATAAACATGTAATCAAACACATGTACATATAAATTTAAAACATAAAATCCATATATAATTCAACATGTACACATGTATTTAAATTAAACATGTATGTAATCTATTGAAAGTATTGAATTTACATTTGTAAATTTAAAAACACATAAATTGAATTTACTGATATCAAAATCACATGAACTCATGAAGAATCAAATATGTGTACACATGTATAGATTAAAAACACATAGATTGAAATTATGTACAAGTTCATCACACATGCAAACGTATAGAGTGAAAGTATATATATATATATATATATATATATATATATATATATATATATATATATAACATGACATGCAGGAAACATCAATCATGTAGATCAAGTAATGTAAATATGAAACATATGGATCAATCATGTGTCAAACATTCTATCAAAAGGTTTTAGAAATGAAATATAACATCAAACACATCAATCGACTATAGAGTCTAGAAATGAAATATAGTTCATCAAACACATGTGAATATATATGTAATATGTAATATGTCTAGATCAAATATAAAAGTGTCTAGAACTCATCATGATAACTCCTCACTAAGTGGTTAGACCCAGAGTGACTATCATGTTGTGAAGGATGTGCAGATCCCTACAGAGAAAGAGATATATAAATTAATATATAAACATTGTACACATCTTAAGTTTGATAAAATATTGTACAAGAAAACATGTTATAAAGTGTGTACACACATCAATAAATTAAAAACTCACATGTCCACTACTGATGTCATCATCAAGTGAGTCCCAATGACATACACGATCAATGCTCAAAGAAGGAGTAACAAGAGGCATATCCTAGTAGACAAAAAATATATCATATATATACATGTACATATATATAAATTGATTCAAATTTTGAAAATAAATAAGTTAAATTGTAACATCAAATATATATAATCTGATTTATACCTATGTAGGTGGTGGAAATTGATAGTACTCAGACTCCCTAGCCTCGATCTTATCAACCAAGGTATCAAGATTTTTCTATGTCTGATCCAAGATCAACTCTTCATTTGTAACATGAATAGACCACACACACCTCTCTAATGATGAATGCAATGGACTAACCAAATGAGATGACATGGAAGTTGTATCATCATGTGTCAAAAAATCTAGGTAACCCATAGTGGTCATGCTGAAGTCAACATCGTCAAGGCCAACATTAGAGAATCGGTGCCCTGCACTGACTGAAGGATCTATACGCTGTGACTCTCCCTGTGCAGCAATAGAGTGGTCAGTAGGTGGATCCTCATGAGCATTGCCACTATGGCCATGGTCTAGGTGAGAAGGATGTGGTTGAGTGTATCTGACAGTACCCACGCGATCTCTAACATCTGATATGGAGATATCATGCTATGCTGCTATAAATGCATATGCATCTAGCAGATCCTCAACCAAACTAGTCAATGTGACACGTGTCATCTCTCCTGTAAGTCCCTCTAGGCTAGAAAGTGAAGGGATGCCTACTTCACTATACATGTCATGTGTGGTCCTGCTAGAGGGTGGTCCATCTAACAATCTGGAGTGTCATTGAACATCAGGTAGTGACCAACCTGATCACTAGATATGGATGTGGTAGTTGCTATAGTGTCCCCACACTATCATTCACACCTTAAAGTTGGGTGCTACGAATAACATTATCTGCAACAGGACCCAATGAAGGAGCTATAGCAGGTGCCCTTTGACCAACAATGGCCCTATGTACTAGCCTTTATCAATTAGCTCAATGAAAAACATCTCTATTAGCAAGTTTGTGATGTCCATGTCCTAGATGTGCTGGAAAATTAGTGTAATTAACAACCCCCCCTAAACAAACCTCGGTAAAAATTTGTTGTGCAAAATACAATGGAATCTTGTCATTATTCGGATAACGACCATGGATAGCTAAAAATCATGGGTATATCAATGCTGAGATAGCGATATCCTGACAATTGGTAACTTGATATCCTTTTACATACTATAAATCTACATAAGATGGGAAAACTTCCATTTTTAGGGTCGCTTTAGGCACTAAAGTCTGTACCTCCTTAAGAGAATGACGAGAGCCAACCTCTTGTCTCTTCCTCTCAAGTATGGCCTCTATAACGTCTGGGGCATAGGGAGTGGTACCATGACTATCATCCCTAATGCTAATCAAGCTAGTAAGTATGGATTGACATGTGCTCTTATAAACACTAGACCTAGTCAGATTATTTAAGGATTCTTGTAACCGTTCAATTTCTCTATTAGTGCATGCAAATAGTTCTAAAGGGGGAATCAATGCATTTGCCAAGTGTGATGCGCAATAATATGTCTGATAGATATAATATATGTATACCTGAAAGATTTTATTTACTGTCAAATGAAGTCTACATATATACGGGTAAAAGCACAATCAAGTGTCACCTTTTAGGCTAACTTATCAGCACAACTAAATTTTAGTATTTCTAACTAAAAATTAATTTTGGTCAAACATATGGTCTATCTAGATTCATTCTAGCTAAGTTAGATAAGTGCTTTACCTTTTCCAATTGGAAATATCTATTAAATGCATGCTTTATACTACTTTGGGTCCAATTACCATAAAAATAAAATTATTTCAGAAAAGTGGCATTTCAATAACTCCTAATCTTTTTAGTGATATTTTTTTAAAAACTTAAAAAATACCCTTTTGTAGAGATCAGAGTTAAGAATATCCTCATATAGATTTTATAGTGTTTTAGCTAGACATAGTTTATTGTAATTAAAAAATATTTCAAGTAGGTATTTTAACAGTCAAGGAGATGTTGATTTGGAATAAGAAAAAAATAGTAAATCATATTAAATAAATTTGAAAAACATATGGTGCAGTAGAGGAGAGAGTCCTCTTCAAGAATATATATATATATATATATATATATATATATATATATATATATATATATATATATATATATATATATATATATATATATATATATATATATATATATATATATATATATATATATATAACATGCAAGAAACATCAATCATGTAGATCAAGTAATGTAAATATGAAACATATGGATCAATCATGTGTCAAACATTCTATCAAAAGGTTTTAGAAATGAAATATAACATCAAACACATCAATCAACTATAGAGTCTAGAAATGAAATATAGTTCATCAAACACATGTGAATATATATGTAATATGTAATATGTCTAGATCAAATATAAAAGTGTCTAGGACTCATCATGATAACTCCTCACTAAGCGGTTAGACCCAGAGGGACTATCATGTTGTGAAGGATGTGCAGATCCCTACAGAGAAAGAGATATATAATTAATATATAAACATTGTACACATCTTAAGTTTGATAAAATATTGTACAAGAAAATATGTTATAAAGTGTGTACACACATCAATAAATTAAAAACTCACATGTCCACTACTGATGTCATCATCAAGTGAGTCCCAATGACATACACGATCAATGCTCAAAGGAGAGTAACAAGAGGCATATCCTAGTGGACAAAAAATATATCATATATATACATGTACATATATATAAATTGATTCAAATTTTGAAAATAAATAAGTTAAATTATAACATCAAATATATATAATCTGATTTATACCTATGCAGGTGGTGGAAATTGATAGTACTCAGACTCCCTAGCCTCGATCTTATCAACCAAGGTATCAAGATTTTTCTGTGTCTGATCCAAGATCAACTCTTCATTTGCAACATGAATAGACCACACACACCTCTCTAATGATGAATGCAATGGACTAACCAAATGAGATGACATGGAAGTTGTATCATCATGTGTCAAAAAATCTAGGTAACCCATAGTGGTCATGCTGAAGTCAACATCATCAAGGCCAACATTAGAGAACCGGTGCCCTGCACTGACTGAAGGATCTATACGCTGTGACTCTCCCTGTGCAGCAATAGAGTGGTCAGTAGGTGGATCCTCATGAGCATTGCCACTATGGCCATGGTCTAGGTGAGAAGGATGTGGTTGAGTGTATCTGACAGTACCCACGTGATCTCTAACATCTGATATGGAGATATCATGCTATGCTACTATAAATGCATATGCATCTAGCAGATCCTCAACCAAACTAGTCAATGTGACACGTGTCATCTCTCCTGTAAGTCCCTCTAGGCTAGAAAGTGAAGGGATGCCAACTTCACTATACATGTCATGTGTGGTCCTGCTAGAGGTGGTCCACCTAACAATCTGGAGTGTCATCAAACATCAGGTAGTGACCAACCTGATCACTAGATATGGATGTGGCAGTTGCTACAGTGTCCCCACACTATCATTCACACCTCAAAGTTGGGTGTGCTACGAATAACATTATCTGCAACAGGACCCAATGAAGGAGCTATAGCAGGTGCCCTTTGACCAACAATGGCCCTATGTACTAGCCTTTATCAATTAGCTCAATGAAAAACATCTCTATTAGCAAGTTTGTGATGTCCATGTCCTAGATGTGCTGGCAAATCAGTGTAATTAACAACCCCCCTAAACGAACCTCGGTAAAAATTTGTTGTGCAAAATACAATGGAATCTTGTCATTATTCGGATAACAACCATGGATAGCTAAAAATCATGGGTATATCAATGCTGAGATAGTGATATCCTGACAATTGGTAACCTGATATCCCTTTACATACTATAAATCTACATAAGATGGGAAAGCTTCCATTTTTAGGGTCACTTTAGGCACTAAAGCCTGTACCTCCTTAAGAGAATGACCAGAGCCAACCTCTTGTATCTTCCTCTCAAGTATGGCCTCTATAACATCTGGGGCATAGGGAGTGGTACCATGAATGTCATCCCTAATGCTAATCAAGCTAGTAAGTATGGATTGACATGTGCTCTTATAAACACTAGAGCTAGTCGGATTATTTAAGGATTCTTGTAACTGTTCAATTTCTCTATTAGTGCATGCAAATAGTTCTGAAGGGGGAATCAATGCATTTGCCAAGTGTGATGTGCAATAATATGTCTGATAGATATAATATATGTATACCTGAAAGATTTTATTTACTGTCAAATGAAGTCTACATATATACGAGTAAAAGCACAATCAAGTGTCACCTTTTAGGCTAACTTATCAGCACAACTAAATTTTAGTATTTCTAACTAAAAATTAATTTTGGTCAAACATATGGTCTATCTAGATTCATTCTAGCTAAGTTAGATAAGTGCTTTACCTTTTCCAATTGGAAATATCTATTAAATGCATGCTTTATACTACTTTGGGTCCAATTACCATAAAAATAAAATTATTTCAGAAAAGTGGCGTTTCAATAACTCCTAATCTTTTTAATGATATTTTTTAAAAAACTTAAAAAATACCCTTTTGTAGAGATCAGAGTTAAGAATATCCTCATATAGATTTTATAGTGTTTTAACTAGACATAGTTTATTGTAATTAAAAAATATTGTAAGTAGGTATTTTAACAGTCAAGGAGATGTTGATTCGGAGAAAGAAAAAAATAGTAAATCATATTAAATAAATTTGAAAAACATATGGTGCAGTAGAGGAGAGAGTCCTCTTCAAGAAAATATATATATATATATATATATATATATATATATATATATATATATATATATATATATATATATATATATATGGGTAAGGTGCACAAAGATGGGGGACCAAAAAGGGGGGTATAAGTTGCCACTTTTTTCTTGAAATCAAAAAACTCTGAACTTCAACAAGAAATTGAAGATAGTTAGACTCAAAATTTTGAGATGTGACAAAAACAAGAGTTGTAATAATCTGAATCTAGTTCCTAAACTACTAACTTATTTTGAAAATGGTGCAGATTAAGGCCCTCAAAAAGGGGGAGCACAAAAAGTGGTCCTATTTTTTGTCCAAAAACATAACATTGCGTCTGGTGTGCACCCCCTAAAATGTTAACTTTTTTTTTGAATTTTTTTAATCGCTCTTGTGAGAAGTTAGCTAACACCACATATTTTATCTTGGATTTTTTGGGTAAATTTTTTATGAACGTATATTTTTTTATGAATTTACGAAGTGCACACATCCTGAAAACATGAAATTTCTATGTGCTCCCACTAGAAATCATTTAAAACTAATGGAAAATTAAATTTTCTTTTTTTTTAAAGTGTGTAGAATGGAGTCTAGTTTCTAA